>JAOXJJ010000139.1:3563886-3621790 GCA_025769935.1 Phoenix roebelenii | reverse complement strand
GTATTCAAAATCTTTTCGGTGTGGAACTGATGTGAGACTAAGACTAGCTAATAAGTTATATTTTAGGTTTTTTGGCCTTACATAAGTATCCAAGATCTTTCCGATGTGGAACTGATGTGAGACTAAGTACACGCCTATATGGGTGCTTACATATTTCCTCATTTTAACTTCTAGCATTCTCATTAAGCCGAGGATCGAAATCCAATCACAAATACCGTGATAGGACATTAATTGTTCTCAAAAGAATTTGTGTTGCAATATCCTTTAGTTCATATAAACTATGGGCCAGATCCGCTCTAATACTATTTGCAATGATCTAGAACTTCTTCCAAAATGCTCACAAAAAAAGTTATATTTTTGACTTTTTGGTCCCATACAACCTTCCAAGACCTCCCCAATGCGAAACTAGATACACACATGCATAGATTCTGATATATTGTTGACCTACAAGTTAAACACAATCGGGAAGAGTAATTTTAGCTTAAGATTCGGACATGCAACTCTTCATGTATAGAACATTAGTTCTTGGTCTCGTTTAGGCTTTAGCTTCTGGGGTTTTGGGCTCTAATGCAATCCTGCATTTGTGGTTGGCTAGGGTGTTTGTGGGTATGGGTTGCAAGCCTCCCTTCTGACTTTGTTGTTGTGACTGTTGTAGTTTATGATACTTGCACTTGATATCACATGTTTATGTAACATCATGGACAGTTGAAAAAGGAGCAAATTTTTTCCAGATACCTAGGCATCAAATCTAACTGCACATATGGATAGTCCAACTCAGACATGAACTTTATCTCAACTTTTGTAGCCTTATTAGTTACCAATCTCAAATTGAGAGGCTGCGGATTAGAATCAAAACAACAGGTAGGAAGTGCACATACCGTACATTCTAATGAAAATCCAGAATACATGATAAAAAGGTTCAAGAGAAAGAAGGAATAAGTTTTTTTCAGTAAGATCTCTACCTAACAACCTGATAATATGAAACATATGAAGCCGGCAGTGTTCACAGTGGCATTGACTATATGATGACTTGCCGTGGCATGCAAAATGATAGGTAATTGACGAGTAGGGATGTCATGTTCAATTAATCAAACAAGTAGTGCGCAAGTGTTAACAAAATTGCTAGTCATGCAAGCAATCAAGATATCAAAGCAAATGAGTCAACCAAATCACTATGTTGTTTTGCGGCACAAGGCATAAACTCCCAACAAGAACATCAAATGGAGTTCGAAACCATAGAAAAAGATTAGGACTAATGCCTCAAGCATTGCAGCAAACACGCTATATGGAGTCCCAATCCACAGAATATGATCAAGGCTAATTTAGCATAATATGCGCTTTACACAGCAAATTTTAGACTCGCAACAATTACAATCGTAGTTTTTGCAAACAAGAGAGTGTGGGTTCCATTTAGAACACTGCTTGTGCCTCAGAAATTTGCTTTGGATACTTCAACAGTATAAAAAATGTTGTGCATTATTTGCTTTGGATACTCTCCTTGTGAAACCTGTTCAAGGTGTTGTCAGTGGTGTCATCACAAACTTGGCATTCTATTCCATGCTTAGTTAAGATTGGAAAAGGGCCAGCTTGCCATTACAGCGACAGCATGCCATGTGAATTGAGTTTAAAGGTGGAATGGTGCTGAAGAAACACAGGAAGAATGCAATTATTGATATTTTAAGAAAACAGAGCTGCAGACAGGATGGCCAGCACAAACCTACACCCAGGTGGCACATGAGAGCAGGCGGGGTTGAGTGCTTCTAGGCACTTATGAGTTTGAGTTTGATCCATTAACTCATTGACAAGGATGCAACCAAATTTTAGGTCAAGGGGATCGAGACGACGTCGAACTGTGAATTGGAATAAACCAATGTCAACAGTACGTTTGCCATGTTTTCATTGATTGCTAAATCTGCACAGCAAAAGTATGTGATTCATGATTCTCATATCAGGAATGGTGCCTCAACTATAAAATTGAAGGGCCACTCATGTATCAAAAGGAGATAGAAGGGCTGGGATCGTCGTGATGAGAAAAACCAGACTCCCACTTGGGGTGTATCAGCAGTGATGTAAGGCCCTTCTCTTGCATCCGCTTCTTCCCTATCACACCAAGTTAACTAACTGATGCTGGAAAGCAATGCATTAAAAATTTGGTCAGTGGTCCAAATTAGACTATTATAGCTCAGTCTAAAGTGCAGCAGTCCAAGCTGGAAAACAGACCTTCTCTCTTTCCACATCGAGGCTTGGGCTGCATTTAGACATGGGTCCTTAAAACTAGATAGAAAAAGCTTCGCTGCACACATGTGAATCCCACATCATGCCTTCTTGTTTTTAAACTATTCAAGATCCAAACAAAGGTGAGAGATTCATCCTATCATCCAACCGTATATGTGGCCCGGGATTGGGACTAGCCCACTGGACCTGGCCCATCTCCTCTGCGTATGAGGACTCGCCCGGCTTAGCCTTGCGTAGAGAGAGAGAGAGAGAGAGAGAGAGAGAGAGAGAGAGAGAGAGAGAGCTGGGCCATTTGGGCTGGCCCAGTTGCTCGGCTCATACAAAATATACATAAAAAGGTTAATTAAAATGGAGGTATTAAATTGCAACCCTAAAGATTTGCCTGATATGTTAGTGGATGAGGATTTCATGTCAATCTCTGTATGGTGTCGGGAGTCTACTCCTTGATTTGAAGCATGTCTCATCTTTTGGTGGACATTGATGAGAGTCACCATAACCATGACATGCTTGTATAATTGGAGACACCTAACCTAAAATGGACGAAATGGTGCAATTCATGTTAAGCATTTGATTAATACCTCATTAAGTTGAGGCATGCTTAAGGTGCACGGGCATGTATGGAAGAGTCACATGTATGCACGAGACTCATGCCTTTCCCACAGACGCATATCATGGACCGCACTTGATATTCGCTGTAGAATGAATGGTCCACGATTTCAAACGCGGTCTGATAACACGCTTTTCGAGCATCATTACCTAGGACTAACATGCATGTCATGTACATTTTCCTTGCGCTGCTTTAAAACAAGCTACTGGTGGAAATCAGACCGGCGACGGCAGTCTTATGTAGGGAAAAGAAAGGAGAAGAGAGAACTAGAGATATAGGTGGAGGTTGGTATCTTGGCTCTAGAGAGGTTTTGGTCGTGATCTTGGCATGAATAGGAGTGGTGGTGCCGCAATGTAACTTGGAAGAGAGCAGGGAAAGGGGGTTGCTTGGCGGTGGTTTTCCACTAGGAGAATGGGAGGGTTTTGTAAATTTGGAGGGTAGGGTTTTCTACCCTCTAGTGAAATTGGAAAGAAGCTGGAGTCGGTCTCCTTCTTCGATCGGTGGGCATCCTGTCCTAGGCTAGGCTCGTTCGGAGACAAACCTGGTCAACGGACCAAACCTTATTCAAGTGCTCACATGTCCAAATTTTTGAGGTCATTCTAGCCATGCGCCGGTATACTGTATTTTTAAGAGAAAAGATTGATAAGACGACATACCGATACATAACCAAACATCTGCTTGAGGACATACTAGCTAGAAATTGAAGTAAATGGAATACATGTTTTCAATATTGTTGGTAATATTTTATGTATAAATACAATTGGAATTCAACCCATACCTATCCAAGATTTGGTTCAAGATTTGGGGTTGATAAGTCTAGGCCAGGACACTTCTACTTAATTCTATTTGAATTTTTCCATTAGAGTTGCTATATTTCTCGTTCTTCAAATCATTATCCGATTTTGGTTCTTGTAGAAACATCAATTTAAGTACTTGCCGGTGTTTATTTAGTCGTTATATACTGAATTTGGTTATATATTAGATAGATTTTGGATATTTATGCAGAATTAAGTAATTTCTAGCTAGCATTTTTGGACGAGGTACTAAGTTATTATAAAAAGTACCAAGCAAACTTGATCCATAACCCATGTAGAGCAGAAGACACTATAGCATAAGTCTTTTCGGAGTTGGCTACAAGCTAGTTATTGATTTTGAACAGTTAGAGCATGTGTTTAGTCTCAAATCTAGACATATACTATATAGATCTTGGATACTTTCATACGATCAAGATCCCAAATAATACTTCTCAGCTGGACTTTTTGAAAATATATTTAAGAGTTCTTTTGTGGCTTTGAATGTACCACTATATTTACCGGCCAAGAAACTCAAAACTATACTTTTCGGCTAGCTTTTTTGAAACTATACTTGGAAATTCTTGAATGCATCACACAATCTTTCTAGCTTTAAAGCGATCATCTAAAAGCACTGGGTGCCCATCTTGGCCGATCTCTTGCTATTTTGGCAAGCCGATAATGTCTATCACAATGGTCTTGCGCAAGGGAAAAACCAAGTCCCACACCTTTGTACGTGTTGATTAAACTTATTTTTGGAATGAGAGGTTTGACACGAAGTTTAGAATGCCAAATCCTAATCTCTTTCTTGATTTCCAATAATGCATCAACAATCACAGCCACGTTGTCTAGTATCATGCATCTAGTGCTAAATAGCCCCATGCATCTAGTGCTAAATGGTTTGAAAACATTTGGATCTCAAGTGGCTATGGATTCAAGCCTTTCACCTTCATCATGGAGGACTTGTGGTAGACTAAGTGAAACAGAGACTTACATGTGATGGGAAACTGAGATTAAGCTGATCATTGACTTGTGGCACATCAAATTGGTCTGAACAGGAAGCATAACTAGCCAAGCTAGGCTAAGCTCCACCTAATCCAAGTTGTTTTATTAGTTCACCGAACTTGTCACGAGCTCAAGTACGTACTATATACAATATCAAAATACTCAAGCCATTAATTTTGAACGTCAATAACTTGTACCAACTTATTATCGGTCAATATAATGATTAAAGAAAAAGTTTGAAATTCAAAAGGGTAATCACACAGACGGGGAATTTTGGTCCGGAACAATAAAAGTCCACTCTACGTACGGAATATATTAATTAGTTTGACTTGACGTACGGCCTGGAAGAGTTCAAGTTTAATATGAACTTGAGTCTTGACCGGCCAACGGGTTCACATGATTGATCGGACGGCGGAGATTTGCCTATCGGCGGCACCGGCGTCCAGCCTGGCCGAAATGGTTGACCAGGAGACGGGTCGCAAGCTGGGTAGCTCCATCCGTCCTAGCTAGAAGAGGTTTCCACTTGCACTTGTCAAAAGAAACTAAAAAAAAAAAATGAAGTCAAATCGCTGGAGAGTTGAGTTTGCGTATCATGAGTGAATACCAGTGTTCATCCCTTATGACTCTAATTACACTCCCATATGAATTTAATATATCCTACTTAGTTCAACGTTTACTTTGAAGGAAAGGGGCAAAGAAAATTTACTTTACAAAGTATGATGTAGCTATCAAATTACACAAGTAGTAAAAATTTTTGATCTCAACTAGTGGATTGCACGTATTGGACTCTAGTAGAATTTTAACGTAGTTCCTAGCTGATTTAATATAGTAGGTAATAGAATATTTCGGCATGTTACAACATGCAGAAAAGATATTCCCATAGCTTGGGAAAGTTATATCTTTGCTAGCTTGTTACATGGTGGGCTAACTATGGAAAACAGATTAATGATGCATTGGAGTTGCATGTTAAAGAATTTTATGCATATTCAAGTGGTAAAATTTTTTGAAGGGTATGCTTTCTGGAGCTCATATCTAAATAATTAGAGACTGATAAAATCTAATTCTCCAAGGGCTGGTGGCAATCGGTGCGGGTCGGACCAGAGATGTGTTGGATTAGAAACATAACTGATGAAAAGTCTATTAATTCGAACCTGATCTATTTATTAAATGGATGAAATATTTAGAACCGAACATGCCAACTTATTAAATTGATAATCTAATCTGATTTAAATTAGGTTGAGATAATTTAAACTGGTTAAACTTTTAAGCATTAGTACCTCTAGGTGGGGATGCTAGCATTTTAGGGAATCTGCCTTGAGGAAAGCATGACATTTTTCTTTCTAGAAAGTAAAATGGTGATCGGTGGCAATCCAGTGGCCAACCAAGTAGCCAGCGACTCCCCTCCCCCAGTTGATATAAGTATCCACAACAAGGGATTTCTCACTATTATCATTTTTGCTGAAATTTAAACTTTTTGTTGTGTAAACGCCTAGCGGCCACTAAAAAAATCTTAATTTCTCACGTCGAAGGCAAATAGTGAGGATGAGTAGCCTTCTATGTTGCACATCATTCGGAAAAAAAATTTTATTTGAATCACGAATCTGATCCTTCTCCTCTTCATTATATACTTTTTCTGGCTTCAATAGTTGCACTCGTGCTTGGATGTTGTGAATCGCGGTTGTATTGAAAAAAAAAAAAAAAATCCTAATCTAAGGATGGCCTGACATTGTTAATCTCTTACTTTTCCTGCCAGGTTGCCTTCACATCCTTTTGTTGGAGATCTTTCGCGGTCATATGCTATTAGCGAGAAAGTTCATAAAGAATGACAAACTAATTCCAGTCTAAGCTTCTAGGATTAGATTTTATATATGTTGCATGAAACCGATGGCATGTTACTAAATTCTATGTAATAAATTGGGAGTTTAATGCATCCCCAGCATCACTGCGGGAAACTTGGGTGTCTGCAGTGTAAAAGGTACCTTTCCTTGAAGTGTTCTTTGTCACAGGGCATCGATTACCTAGAAACTACACCACAGGAATAAAAAAAAAAATAGATCAAGGGATGGGAAACAAAAAAGAAAGCGATAGACCAAGACAAATTTTGGTATATTTTATCATTGAGACGAACACCAATGATACCAATAGCAACGACAAACGAAACAAGTGGGCCTCACAAAGAGGCTTCTTTGGTAAGTGCCTTGCTTGGCACGGATCTTAGCCTCTCTATTTAAGTTGGCTTCTCCTTGTCTTCTCTTCTTTCTTAATCGAACTCCATCCATCCCTTCCTTTCCTCCCACCTCCTTTCTGATATTTTTAGTTCTTTGCTTGCTTTCTTTTCTTGGTCTTCTGCCTTTGTTCATCGATTGAGTGCTTGGAGGACTGGGTTTTTACAGGTGCAACCATGGGAGACGTCTCAGTGCTGGCCAAGGAGGAATGCATGGACTTGCCCCCCGGCTTTAGATTTCATCCCACAGATGAAGAGATCATAACTCACTACCTCTCAGAGAAGGTTATGAATCCTGGCTTCACTGCAAGAGCTATAGGAGAGGTGGATTTAAACAAGTGTGAGCCTTGGGATCTTCCAGGTATAAAATTCTCACCTCCTCTCATCCCTTCATATTTTGATTTTGGCTTTGGGTTGTGTTTTGATATTTGTGCGTGGCTCTTGCTGTCATTTTAGGCAAGGCTAAGATGGGAGAGAAGGAATGGTACTTCTTCTGTAAGAAGGACAGGAAGTACCCTACAGGCGTGAGGACAAATAGGGCCACAGAGGCTGGGTATTGGAAGGCCACAGGAAAGGATAAGGAGATCTATAGAGGGAAAGGGATCCTTGTTGGGATGAAGAAGACCTTGGTTTTCTACAGGGGAAGAGCTCCCAAAGGAGAGACGACCAACTGGGTCATGCATGAATTCAGACTCGAAGGCAGAACCCAATACTATAGCCACCAGAGAACTCCAAAGGTACTCTATTTCTCACAACCCTTCATTTTATGTTTGTACGTTGTGTGAGGACTTTCTTGATTTTGTAGTATGGTTGCAGGATGAATGGGCTGTGTGCAGGGTGTTCCATAAGAGCACAGGAATCAAGAGAGGTCCGATGGCAGAGCTTGTGAGGATGAACTCATTTGGAGATGGTATTAGGGACTCTCTCATGGATCCTTCCTGCTTCAGTTCTAACAACAGGCCCAGTTCGAGCTATACCACTGGTGAAGATGGTGGCAGTTGTAGAAAGATTCCGACGAGCAACGCTTTGATGCCTTCCAACTTCACCATGTTGGGCTTAGAGGATCCACAATACAACAGCCTCATGGCTAATGGCTTCCCTAATACCAACAACCAAGAGGGCACGCCAATGAACTTCCCAAGAATCCCTCCTCAAGATCCCAATGTCTTGCTTCCAGGATCAGCGAACTTGGGGTACTTGCACCAGGATCAATCCATCACGAGAACTCTATCTGGGGCTAATGATGTATCCAATGGTTTGAGGCGTACTTGCAAGGTTGAGCAGTTCTCAAATTCAATGGCCTCACAGGACATAGGATTCAGCGGTGATATGAACACCGAGACATCCCCAGCCATATCCAAGCATGAGATGGGCGGGTACCGATCCTATGATTTTCTCGATGGTTTAGTTGCTGCTGGACCAGTTCTAGATTTGGACAATCTGTGGAAGTACTGATGATTCTAGATTTGGGCTCATTCCGAGGCCACTCATGTCGATTTTTCACAGAAGAGCTCGTCTTTCAGATATTCTTTCTTAGATTTGGACAATCTGTGCAAGTACCGAAGATTCTTGATTTGGTCCAGTTCTTTTCTGTGACAGTTACACTTGTTGAATCGTGCTTCGTTTGGGTTCATTCTGAGGCCACTCATGTCTATTTTTCACAAAAGATCTTGTCTTTCAGATATTCTTGCTGTATATATAGACTTCATATTGTGCAGTGATTAAATCACAGTTTATAGGGGACTAATAGAGAGTGAAGACTAATCTTAATTCTTTTTCTTTGTTTGAATTTTAGAGTGGCATGTATGCTTTTGATTTATAAAAATCTTCTTATATTTGTGATGGTATTGCAATAAAAATCAACATGTCAAAATGATCAAGCTATATTAGACGTTATCCAAATATTACATTAAAAACCAATATATGTAAAATCTTAGTTGAATATCCTTTATAAAGCCGGGTGGCTCCTTTCTGCCTCCCCTTTACATCATCAAAAAAAAAAAAAAAAAATCCTTTATAGTTTAAAAGCCTAGAAAAACAAGATCTCTCTTAACTTATTCCACTACAATTCTTATTGCACTTATTCCATCTCGTCCACGTACATTAACTTATTGAATACACTTTCTACTTTTCAGTCCTTTCCAAATTCGAAAAAGAGTGGTCTATCAATTCATAGACTCATGGGCAACCCAAAACCCAAATAAATTGTTACAAGGGCATTTATACGAGGCAACAAGACCACAGCCTCTAGTCCTAAGTCCCCATTTAATGATGGTCCATTCATGAACAAAATTCATCATCCGCATGCAGCTGGAAGGCCCTTCTCCAACCCAACCCCCAACTTTTGAACAGCTCTGATAATGGCATCCTCACCACCACCACCACCATCTGTTCAAGTTGATAACCTTTCATAAAAAGGGACACAACTTGACAAGAGGGAGAGAGAGAGTGTGTGTTGTCAGGGAAAGGAGAAGAGTTTTAGTTAAAAGCTGAGGTGAGGGAAGACAACAGGTATAGTGCAAGAGAAGGAAGGAGGGGTTTTACTCGTGTGATTTGTTTTGGCTCGCTAAGCTATATTTCCATTCAAAGGCAAAGCGTATGTTTGTCTCTTTCAAACTTAGGATGGGGAGAAGAGCCGGCCTTTCCGCCCCTCCCTTCTTTCATGCATCAAAAGCTCGAAAAGAGGAATATCCATCCCCATCCACGCCACCTCACGGGCTATTAAGTGACCTTGGCTCGGCTAGCTGGTTTTTAGCCAATTGCCCAAGTATTGGGGCCTTCTACCATAACTTCACCAGAAAAAAGAAAGAAAGAAAAAAAAATCTATTTGTGGTACCCAAATAATACCTTTCGACTAATCATTTTGGATGAGAGCCTGAGTCGTTACAAATAGTATCAGAGCAGACCCAGTCTATAACCTATGTGGATTAGGAGATACTGCAGCATGGTTCTATTAGAGCTGACCACGGGTCGATCATAGTGTTTGTGATTAGATTTGAATAGATTTGAACCCTTAGCCTAATGAGGACGTCAGGGCTTAAACGAAGGGAGTATGTGAGAACCCATCCGGACATATGTTTAGTCCTACATCGGTTATTCACTAGGTAGATCTTGGGTACTTATACAGGATCAAGAAACTCAAATAATATCTTTCGGCTAGTCATTTTGGATGAGGTCCTGGGTTGTTACAGTCATTCTATCTTATGCTTATTTAGAACTTGCTCCACGTTAATGTCTTTTATGGCTGATATATTAATATTTTTTTGTGTCAAAAAGATAACTTATTAGAAGATATTAGGGTTAGAACTTGGTGTTCTTGATGATAAGATGTGCTTAATCCAATGGACATAATTTGGGGTGTCTTGAGGCAACGTAATTATTTTTCTTATATATAAATTTCTCAAAATAGAAACGAGGACTAATTTTGAAATATTTAGGGTGGTGTTTGTATTAGCTTTCGTATGTATGGGTGCTGATTACATCCAATGACAAGATACATCAAATAAAATGACACGTGACCATCCATATTTAAAATCCAAATTCAGAAATCATTATAGGCCTTTATAAAAATATCATAAATTGTTGTGAAGCAAAAATAAAAAAATCAAGTAAATATTTTACTTTAATAAACATTAATCTATCTAAATACTTTAGGATGGTCGGTTTGACTTCCATGTTACAAGGCGTGGGAAGAATACAACTTTATGATAAATACTTTACTCACAAATTACCCCTTGTTTCTATTTGCAAAATCTTTCATTAGATTCCTAAAAGATGGTTGAGCTTCGAGCCGAGTCATAGCTATCCGCGTGGGCCCGCAGCGGACCCATGAATCCGTTACGTCCGGACGTAGGACGGCGTCATCCCCCTTATCTTTAACGCCTGGGATCGAGTCGCTCGTCTTCACCGCCACGTCACTGTCGCGGCAGTACGCGTGGCGAGCATGCCGTGGGTCCCATCTCCCATTTGCCACGCAGTCGGTGCAGGTTCTCTTGACGAATAGATGGCTTGGGATCCGTAAAGAAAGAAAAAGGCTATGATTTAAAGGATCAGTTTGATGGAAAAAAAGGTCGCATGCGGATGATATTTTGATGGAGACATAGCATGAAGAGATACGACTCGATCCAAAGTGATAGTAGATCCAGTGCATTCATTAGATAAGATTTGACATCCTACAACGTCGTCGTAACGCCCAAGCTCTGTTTTAAACAAAAAGCAAATCAAAGGTTTTGTCAATTGTTATTCTTAAAGCATCATTTTTGGTACCATCTGTCATCACGAATGCACGGTCACTTAGAAGCTTTTTCAAAGAAAAAAAAAAACACAATCAAAAAATATAATTACATGTAGAACAAGAAATATATGAGAGAAAAAAAATTATTTTTTCTATCTATCTGATTCACACAAACTGCTAGCTGTAACCCAAGAACGCTGCATGAACTGATATTTTGAAGTAGATGTAGAGAAATGGAAATACCAATTGTTCTAGCGATGTCTCGGTCCTCGCCATGCATAGGCTTTAGTTTAGACATGGACACCTAGAGCTACAGATGTGAGATTCCCTTTCATTGGTTCATGGACTATTTGTTACAGCCTTGACATTGCAATGGATTTCCTTGTCATGATGGGATTAGCAGTCGCTTAAGTCCTTACGAAACGCGCATAGGAATACTCTTTTTTCTCCAAGTTGTGGGCACAAAAAGATGTTTGTGGCCCAACGCCGGCTCGCTGAGTTGAGTCTTGCAATGGACCTATGCAGTGGAAGGCACTCACCCCCAATGCTTCTTGGCAATGCATCGAAGTAGTCTTGTCGATGAGTGGTCCGATGAAGGCTTGTTGGAATGCATATCAATGCATCTTCAATAACTTTATGGAAGCTTCTTCATCTTCCCAGTCACGGTAAGTAACTTGGTGCCACCGACCCCTTCATGTGAAAGCATGATGGATGATGACAGGTTCTTTTCCATTTCATGGTCCATGGAAAGCAGGGAACAAACTTGAAGAAAATGGCATCACGAGAGATAAAGCTAATTAGAAAGAGATGCCTTCTGGATATACAAGACTCTTCAAGGCCTGGAAAAGTTCACAGCCCAAACCGGACGTCACATTTCTGGTGTTTGGAACTTTGGATGGATGATGCTGGGGTTTGGCAGGCACATGGGACATATGCATGCGAGTGGAGATGTGCATTGATTGAGGTGCAAAAAAAATGAACCTTTTTCATAGATATGGACATAAAAATCATTCTGAAAAATCGAAACAACATCAAATTTTCCTACAAAATTTCTCATATTATCTCTCCTATTGATTAAGTTCTTAATTTGTATATATGTTTACTAATGCCATCCATGTATTACCGCATTCATGGCATAACGGCGTAACCCGACCGGCAGCAGAACAAAATTGCACGTCAATTCCATTGATAAATGCCAAGCTGACAAGAATATATGCGACGCTGCATGTTCCTGTGGTGATGCGTTCTTTTTTATTGGTTAAGTACAGTCAGAATGTGGCTGGCTTGTTAGGTCTAATGAGAAGAAAAAGGTTACGTGGTGAAGCCACCTAGGTCACGAGAGTTGGAGTTTGAGGAGCTCCATGGTGCAGAGGTGTTGTATTTAAAATTTATATTTTTTTCATAAATATTTTTTTAAATATCAAGTTTTGCATGAATACTCTTATAAAATTGATATTTGCATATATATCCTCGTAAAACACTTGTTTTGCTATTCTACCCTATTTTTATTTTTGTTTTTGTATATCTACCCATGCTATCCAACGACGTTAAAAAAATTAACAGTTTTAAAATAAAATGACTAAAATATCCTTAATGGGTAGGCATGCAAATAGATCGTGATCTCGATAGTAAGAGAAAAAGATAGGAATGATAGCATAATTTTATAATTTTTCTCAACACCATTAGAACAACCGTTATATTAGGGGCATTTGTACAATAACAAAGTTGTACGAGGGTATATATGCAAATATCAATTTTGGAAGGGTATTCATGCAAAATTCGATGTTTAGAAGGGTATCCATGCAAAAAACTCTTAAAATTTTAACCTGCCTTCCTTTATTCCTACCCTATCCGATCTTACCTCGCCGAACAATCATTTCAGCTGTAGAATAAGAAAAATTGTTGTTAGAGACCAAGTGGGCCAAAAACTTTGTATCATCGAGGAACTATTTACCCACTTCTTCCATGTAATCCAGATAAAAAAATATTTCAACAAGATGGTAGAATAAATTTATTCTCAGTTTTATCTCCTTATTTTATTCCAAGTTGCTCCACTACTTGGCTGGCCAATAACTTGTCATGACCATAATAAACAACTAAATTGTCACGACCAGTTAGAAGTTAGAACAGGCAAACTTTGAATGGGCATTCTATGGTCAAATGTCAAATCCAATTTGATACGGCATGCTCATTGTTCCTCGTTAGGGTGGCACAAGTAGCAAGCTCAAGGATCGACTTTTATGGATAAATCAGGGCCATAGATTAATAATTTCTTAGTCCAATGTAACAATTGACCTTAAACAGCTGCTTCTCTTAAAAGGTTCGCAGAGGGGGCGAAACTAATGGTCTTTTGTGCAAGTTCCACTTGATATATTTCAGCAGAACCAGCACGCATGGTTGTATTTAATTTCAGTAGTTACATCTTGTTTAATTATATTTTCCACAATTGTCACTACATCACATTGGAGAATTGCTGTTAGATTTAGTAAACAAAGCTTACATGGTTAACAACCAAAGATAGTTCACTTTTACAACTTTTGAGGCTTTATGATTCTGAAAGACCATATTTGTTATTTTAGCTTCTAAACGTAGACCAGAGTTTCCTTCATTAAGCGCGGAGAATATCTAATAACTTTTCCAATTGAGCCGAGGAAAACGTAGAGAATGAAATAAAAAATTGTAGATATATTTAATATTTAGAATACCGTAGAATGCTGCCGGATGATAGTGGACGAGTGTGTTTGTGTTAGATTGGTCCGCTGATTAGTTGGTGGACTTGGTCCAACCAATAATTTCATATATTATGGAATTTTTCTCTCCTATGCTCTCCTAGTCCAGTCAACGGCCTGGAATTTTAGGCAATTGAGTGATTTCCAAATTGTATACGTATAGTGTACAAGTTTAAAAAATTATTAATTATAGAGACTTGTTGGATTACCAAAAATAAAATATTGTAGAGACTTATTCGTTGTTTTTTTTTTTTTTTTGACTTATTCATAGTTTATTGCAGTTGTTTTTCCTTTTGCATGCGTTAATCTAATTTTTTTTTGGTACAACAACTGCTCGTACTTCTCTAGCATAATTGCAGCTAATAGAATCAAGAGAAAGAAAGTAACAGAGCATTGGAGGAGAGACCCTGGTGTGTACTAAAAGTTCTTCTTGGAATGCTGAGCAAATAATTTTTTTTTTCAATTACTTGTGTTTGCCTTGAATCTTATCAAAATGTACCTTCAATTCAAATTTTGGATTTTCCAGGTCAGCATCTCTCTCTCCTATTGCTACGACACAATCGACCCGTGACATTTGCAAAACCCTTACTATATTTTCAGTTCTAGATATCGATTCGTTCCCAGTTCGCACCATCTTTTTATAGCTGCATTCCCTCTCGTAGTTGCACACGTTCTCTTCTTTATATTCCTCTCCGATTTTAAATCACCTACCATGGATTCAGAAGGATCCCGCGGCCACCAAATCGATGAAATCGGCATGAGAATGTGGAACAACCTCGTAAGAAACTACTACTCTTTGGGTTGCAATCCCAAAGTAGCCATCTGCTTCTACCCCAAAATGCAAGAGTTTTGCTGCTCGCGGAGGCCTTCACGTTCACCATCAACTTGCAAGAGCTATGCAAGGCCCTGTGCTAACTTGTCGCAAGCCAACGCTTGCATCCAATTCCATGGACTTACCATCAAGAAAGGCTTTGAGTCTAATGTCGATGCATCTAGTTTTGCTGCATGTGGCTGTTTGCTGGAATCTGGGAGGGTTTTTGATGAAATGCCCGAGAGAAACTTGGTCGCTTGGAATGTCGAGGTCACGGGTCATACAGATTGGAATAAGCTCGGCCTTGCAGGATCACTCTTTGAGCAAATGCCTGTTCGCAATGCAATCTCTTGGACGAGCTCATTGACCAGAGGAAGCTTAGGCTTGTTTTGGTTGGATGATGGCTGAAGGTATATATAAATCCGACAGAAATCACAGTGATCTCCATTATTCCAGCCATCTCCAATTTTGAAGCGCTCGATGTGGGTGAATCCTTGCATGAAACGCACGGCTTTGGTGCATTGGATGTTCGGGTAGAGAATTCTCTCATCGATATGTATGCAGAATGTGGCTCAATCGAGAACTAATTCGAAGTCTTTCAGGAGTGGCGCAGTGCAAGGAATTGGGTGTCGTGGACTTCCATAATTTTGAGGTTGGCAATGCATGGGATGCCAAAGGAGGTGGTTCGACTATTTGAGCGTGCTGAATGCTGGTTCCTCTCTTTGCCAACTTTTTCTTTCTGATTTTATTGGCTGTGCTTATGTACGTTTAGTATGAGGCGCCGTTATATCAAAAAAATAAAAAAAAAATTGCTTGTCGTAGCCATGGAGAACTGGTGGAAGAGGGAATAGGATTTTTTTTAAAAAAAAATTATGAGCAGCATGATTGCATGATTGACATGGTGGGGAGGGCAAGGTGGTTGGTTGAGGACGAGGAGATGATGGTGTGGATGTCGATGGAGCTGAATGTGATTGTGTGGAGCACCCTCTTGGGTGTTGTAATATGCATGGGATGTGGAGGCGGGTGAGAGGGCTATGAGGTGGATTTTGGTATTGGAGAAGGATATGGAGGGGACTACGTGGTTTTGTTGAACATGCTTATCAAGGTCGGTAGGTGTAAAAATTCATGCGAGTATGTATTTAGTTCCATACTATCTATATACTAGATAGATCTTGGGTACTTATATAGGATCTAGAAATCTAAATAATAACTTCCGGCTAGTCTTTTTCAGTGAGATCCTAGATCGTTACAAATCCAATCTATAGTCTATATTTTTTAAAAGACACCACAGCACGAGCTTATTGAAATGGACCATAAGACGATCATGACACCAGTGATTAAATTTAAATACATTTGTATGCATAGCCTGGCAAGGACGTCAGAGTTGAAACAGAGAGAGTATGTAAGAATTCATGTGGGCATATATTTAGTCTCACATCAATTATGCACCGAGTGGTACCTTATACAATACTTAGAAATCTAAATAATATTATTTAGCTAGCCTGTATTCACAGAAATTATCTTCCTCCGGTGATGGGTCATTTGGTGTCCGCTCAACCAGAACTATCTCTACGTCTAGGATTGAGGCTGATGTTGTGTTCTTTCACGTTTCTGAATTGGGGCGAGTCCAAGTCGAGTCGCAATTAACTTAGGCTTGAGTTATGACCCTCGTCTGAAGTGTTCACTTGTTCCACGATGACTTCCAATCCTTTTCTCTTCCATCCGATGATATTATTAAGTCCTACCACTCCTAATAGGGCGAGAGGGATCCCGTTTCCTTCCTCTTCGTCACCAAACGGTCGACCAATCTTCTTATCTTCACAGAGCTTCAAATGCCATGGAAGCCATCAAGAAGCTTCATGCCCACCTCATTGTCACAGGACTATATAGATGTTCATCTGCCATGCCCAAAGTCCTCACCTCCTATGCTCTCTCCTCAACTAACCTAACCCATGCCCGTCTAGTTTTCGAGCAGATAGAAGAACCAAATATTTATACTTGGAACACGATGATCAGAGGATTAGCGCAAAGTGATACACCCAAAGATGCCATCTTTTTCTACAACCGAATGCGAGAAAGAGGTCTGGCGCAAGATAATCTGACCTTCCCTTTTGTACTGAAGGCCTGCGCGAGAGTTCTGGCAACTAGAGAAGGCAAAAGGATACACTCAAATGGCTTGAAACTTGGTTTGGTATCGGATGTCTTCATTTCGAATGCCTTGATTCATCTTTATGCCTCATGTGGCGACTTGAGCTGCGCAAGATTGCTTTTTGATGAAATGCCTGTGAGAGATTTGGTTTCTTGGAACTCGCTGATTTGTGGGTATAGCCAAAACAACCAGTTGAGGGAGGTACTGAGACTTTTTGAAGCAATGCAGAAAGAGGGAGTGACAGGTGATAAGGTGACGATGGTGAAGGTTGTTTCAGCTTGCACTCATATGGGAGAGTGGGAGCTGGCCGAGTCAATGGTCAAGTATATAGAGGAGAATTGTGTGGAGGTTGATATTTACTTGGGCAATACTCTGATAGATTACTATGGCCGACGTGGATTGGTGGAATCAGCTCGAAGGGTATTCAGTGAGATGAAGGAGAGGAACATTGTAACTTTAAACACCATGATTACAACGTATGCAAAATCAGGGAATTTAGTTTCTGCAAGGAGGATCTTCGATAGTATGCCTGGGAGGGATTTGATCTCATGGAGTTCAATGATTACGGGGTATTCTCAAGCAAACCATTTCTCTGAAGCACTGGTGCTTTTTCGGCAAATGCAGAAGGCAAAGGTAAAGCCGGATGAGATCGTGGTAGTTAGCGTGCTCTCTGCTTGTGCACATTTGGGTGCGCTTGGTCTAGGGAAGTGGATTCATAATTATATTCGAAGAAACAACATTAAGGCAGATATTTATGTGGGTAATTCTTTGATCGATATGTATTCAAAGTGTGGATGTGTGATGGAGGCATTCAAAGTGTTTGGTGGAATGAACGAGAAGGATACTCTGTCATGGAATTCAATTATATTAGGGTTAGCAAATAATGGCTACGTGGAAAGTGCATTGGAAGTTTTCTCTGATATGTCGAAGGAAGGATTTCAGCCCAATGATGTTACTTTCCTTGGCGTCCTGATTGCTTGTGTTCATAGTGGATTAGTTGATAAGGGGTTAGAATATTTCGAGAGTATGAAAGAAATTCATGGGGTGGTGCCTCAGATGAAGCATTATGGATGTGTGGTGGATCTCCTTAGTCGTTCAGGTGAACTGGAAAAGGCTCACAGATTTATCACAGAAATGCCAATGAGACCAGATCCTATTATTTGGCGGACATTGTTGGGAGCTTGCAAGGTATATGGCGATGTAACTTTAGCTGAGATTGCCACCAAGAAGCTTCTTGAGTCGGATCCTAGTAACAGTGGAAACTATGTTCTGTTATCTAATGCTTATGCAAGTGCAAATAGGTGGTATGATGCCATGAAAGTGAGGGAGATGATGGCAGATACCGATGTGGAGAAGATACCTGGTTGTAGCTCAATCGAAGTTAGTAACTTGGAAGGGGAGTACAAAACTGCTAAAGTTCCAATCTTGACAAAGAATCAAGTTGCTGTTGCCCGATATACTTGGGTTCCATGATACTGATTGATGGACGACCAAATTAATGGCATTAGCATGCATTTCAGAGTTTGAGGAACACGGTTCCATTCCAGAAAGCCTAATTATTTCCTGAACAGTAGCCCGTCAACTAGATATATAAAGCAAGCAGATAAAATTAAAGAAGGCTTTGTTTTTTGAAAACTATAAAGAAGGCTATGTTTAAAACTCAGAAATCACATTTGTTAGTTATACTAGTTCAAAGCAAGTCAGAAAAAAATGCAGGAGGAAATCTGTTTGACAGGCTAATTGAACATCTGTGCATGGTGAATCCGGACGAACATATGGAACAGGAACTACATCAGGCTTTACCAGGACACGGAGCTCCTTGTAAATCAGAATTGATTCAGGGAAAAATCAACCTAGGTGATTTGGAGAGTGTAAATTTGATATAGACCCTGCTTTTCTTTGCCAAGCATCATGTGGCAAACTTCAAGAGTGGCTGAATGACTTGTGGACCATGCTGACATTTACTCTTGATCATCGTTATCATCATGTTGTTGATGAAAAGAAGAATCTCCTAATCCTTGAAAGAACCTGGGCATGGTCTTATTTTTCAGCAGACAACGTAGCAGAAACTGGAAAGACAAATAAACTTCTGGTTCTGGCTGTGACAACAGGTACATTGTCAGTCAAGAAGACCAAAAAAGATTTACACTGTAACTTGCAAACCTGGACATTACAAGGGAATGGGTGGAGTTTCTTTTTTTCGCTTTCCCGTTTATAATTATAAGAATTTTAGCTTTTTCTGGAACTCAATGCAATAGATGCTTCCAATGAAAAATTATGCATCCATTCAATTTTCTTCTATCATAATAAATTTGATTCTTTCATTTAAAAACATACTGTCGAATCAGCTGATGTAGGATTTGGTGATATCTCTATCTATTCTTAACCTTGGATACCGGTGCTCTCTTTGTTGCCTGAATTTGAGACTGGGAAAGAATCATCCAAAAACTATTTATAGGCACTGCAGTTATGTTTGTAGAACTCAACAATACCAGTACCTTATACTGCTCTATCACTGAAGTTCTTATAGCTAATAATATAAAAGCATGATGATAGTCTTTGCTGACAAAAACAGATTCAAAATTAGTTCTCTTTGCTCCAACTTGTAAAGTATGGAAAGCCATATCTAAATTCATTGGTCTCGAGTAAATTGTAGTCTAAATTATGCCTGGAAGAGGACAACCAAGCCATCCTATAAGACAAACCTTTTATGGATATCTATCATGGCCTCAAGTTCTAACAAGTGAGGAGCAGGTCAATTAGATAACCTGAATCAGTGAAAAAATAAAAATTCTGGCCAACATAAAAGAAACTACTGTTAAAGACCACTTGCAGTAATTAGAGAAAAAATTTTCTCCAGTCCATTTGACTTAATATGATACAATTCCTCAAGCTCTACTTTGAGCTGTTCAAGGAATGTTAATTTTTCTATTTGAACTGTTACTGCTCGCCATGTATTGCGAGAGTACCAGCCTAACAGCATTGTTAGTATTAGAAGAGCCCGCCAATTTCACAAAGCAAAGGATTGACCTCCTATTTCATGGTGATCTGCGTGTGCAAAGAAAAACAAAGTTAGGCCCATTGTTTATATTTTGGTACATTTACTTTGGAAAACATAGTACATGATAAAGTTTTTCTTTGTATACATTAAAATTTAAATAAGTTACATCTTCTGTCTTCTCAAGCGGTTATTGTTGAAATGTCGACTTAATTGATCAAATTCTGAGATCGGACATTCTGTCATGGTCTCCCAATTATAAGCACATGATAGCATTGGCCTGTGATATGTTGATAGAAGTTCGATGTTTGCTGCTCTACACTTGGATATTGAAACTAGATAAGGTACCTAAGCATGATGGCTGGTATTTGAAAACAAAGCTAGTTGGCTGTTACATGTTTATTGCATTAATCTTTCCTAGTCTTTTCTTAATTCTCTTACTTTTTTCCTAACTTTTGTCTTTTTTATATATGTTTCGGACACACAAATCCAGTTCATGGCATAGCAATCCTGTACTGTCTAACCAGTAATTGTAAGCAATGGTGTTGTTCCATAAGAAAACAGTGTAAATGAAGAACAGGCGGACTTGATAGTCACTAGAGATTTAAGCACGCTAAACCAGGAGATACTATAAGCATGCATAGATAGTGGATAAAGAATACTTTTCCCCTGACACAAGCTATTTAGAGGAATGCAATCTCACAAGAAAGTAATGCTGCTTCTTACCATCTAATGCCAGAATCCTGGTGTGACAGTGATGGTAAATAATATCATGAACATAGTTCCACCAGGCAGTAAATCTTCCTTGGAGTCAGGCAATTTGCATGAGCATAAAAACAAGTACTGATGTTATTATGGTTGTAGTCTTGTAGAGGAAGAAAAATGCAGCTAAATAACACAAAATATACTTTAATATAGGGAAAAAAAATTCCTGCGGGCCTTCTTGCTAAGCTTGGAGTAAAAAGAGAATTAAAAGATACCTATCAAAAAAAGTTTGATTTAAAAATATCGATCCTGTCGAAGTTTTTCTCTGTATGGTATTCTTGGAAAAATTTACCCTTCTACTGTTTTAGTTATGTTGACATGCAATCATGTTTCAATTCATTTCATCCAACAGCATAGTCTTCAAGCTTTGAGAAGGCTTTCTCTTACATGGCACAGCTTTGCATGCTGGGGGAGGTCAGCTATTTTTTGCAAAAGCTTATAAAATGATGCATGCAGAAGTAAAATTTCTTTTATGAAATGCTGTACTCTTGTGTTTTATGTTAATTGGCATATCCTTGCTTGACTGCTAGTGATTCCTAAAGTGCATCCTAGATTCACCATAATTACAAGAGTTTTTTTTTTTTTTTTTTGCATCTCAAATTTAACAATTTGATCTTTATTACTTTCACTAGCTGTTAGAATAATACAATGGAATGTTAATGATAAAACATTCTTATTCCAACTCTAAAAGCATCTATACTATTTAAACTAAAAAACTTCAGAAATTTCAGTTTTTCAATGATTAGTAAAGCCTTACTGTCAGACATAAATGTTCCTAAGGTATTATGGCTAGATGAATATGGTAGTATCAACATAAACAGAGTAACCAGGTGCTATTCATAATATATATATATTAGGTTGCTCTGCAAATGAGGTAGCTGATACTTTAATTCCTGGCACTGTCAATGGAGAGATCTAGATCCCTTCAAGCTCTCATTGAGTTTCAACTATATTTTTTTCTCTATTAATTCTACACAGTTTCTCTCATGATGAATTCATAATGTTTTCTGGACATTGTTCATTCTCATTACAATAAGAAATAAATGAAATGGCATCATTGATATACCTGCATCTCTTCCTGGATCGATGAATCCAGGCCATTGCAGATGGTAGGACTCCAAAGAGAATGGTGCATATACTCCAGCAAAATCTAGAGCTTTAGAGAAAGCTGCACAGAAGAAAGAAGCAATCAAGATGGGAATGTAAGTATGAGCCATGTCACAATGATACCACTCATACTAGACCTAGCATCCAGAGGTACCGATCCATTTGTGCTCTTACTGCTAAGACCTCCAACAGGGCTTTCACTAAGAACTCCCATTGCCTCCTCTTGATTCAGTCCACTGGAGAGCATCTGAGGCTCCCCTCCAGAAATAAAAGCTTGCACAAAAGTCCCCACCTTTTTGCTACCTCTGCTTCCCATTTGGAAAAGCCACTACTTAGAGAACATTCCATCTGTTTCTTGTGAAACCTCTCTGCAATCAACTTTACTGTATCCACTAGCTGCTTTGGAAACCTGACAGATAACCAATCAAACTTGCGGCCAGTGCGGCAAATGCAAACCTGGAACAGCAGGCGAGGCAGAGGAGGAGTTAGCAGAGAGCAACAGCTTAGCGACGTCCATGACCTTAAAACAAGGAAACAGAGCATGAGCTATGATTGGATTAATCGAAGGACACTGCCGAACAACAAGAGAAACCAATGCCAGAGGTGCATGCAGTCAAAAGAGAGAAGCTGAGGCTGGCATAGACAAAGGCGACAGAAGCTCCAAAAGTTGGCCCCATGGTTTCAGTTGGCAGAGCTGTGAAACCCGCCTCCTTCATCCTCTTCCATGGCGACGAAGCTGAGTTCCACAACCAGCCAGGACAATCAAGGAGACCGCACAGACCCACGAGAGGATGATGGCTATGGTGGAAATAGCAGGCCCTGATCCAATGATGGCCGGGGGAAGGCTGAGCATTTCCAGGCCCGACAGCAATGCCTATGATCAGACTGACAGCGTCCAGAAGCTCTTATTCTTGATTCCATGGTTGAGAGAGCTTAGATACTATCATTATTTTGCTTTACAGTTTTGCCAGATTGCAGAGAAGAACCCAGATGTCCTGTTCCTCCAAGTCAACTACGAGCAGAGCCACAAGCCACAAGGTCGCTTATGTTGCTTTAGCTGCACAAATGCAACAGTAAGTTGTTCCTTCGTTCTTTGGAGAAATTTCTTAGTTCTTCGAGTTTATTTTACTGGCAACTTCAAATCTACCTCTTTGTGAAACACTCATTATGTGTTTGGAGCGAGGGAGGGCTTAAGACTTAGCTCGGTCATTTGCTTATCTAGAGGAATTTGATCGAGTTCTGAGAGAATGGGTTATTTGTTCTCCCCCACTCTTAAAAATAGCCAAGAGTGACATCTAATATCCTGTGTTTTCCTTCTACCAGTTCACTTCTTTTTCTAAAGACTTACCTACAATTCTGAGGCTTGTTTTTAATTCTTTTGCAGATCAAGAAATTTAAAGATGCATTTTGCTAAACGCAACGCAGGGAGGTGGAGCCGTGGGCCAGCCAAGGGTCTTGAGGAAAAAGAGAGCTCTTGGCTCTGGCCGCAAAGAAAGCTCTCTCCTTCAACTACTCGGAGAAACCATTGCTGCTTCCCACAGCATATGATATCACAACTTTGGGATGCCCCAAATTCCCAGCCTCTACGATCCCAGTAGCCGTTAGAGATTCTGAAGATAAGAACCTTGTCGCCGCTTATATTAGATTTGGTGGTGGTGGACGAGAGAGATCCCATTTTTCATCTCTCGCTCTTTAGATTCTCTTTTCTTTTTCTTTATTTATTTATTTTTTTGTACAGATTTCTTTTTAGGTACGGCCTGTGCACTTTGCTATCTGTAAGTAGGATGAGGCGATAAAAGAGAAAAACTTGATTATCTTATTGTTGCTTCTACTTTAATAATTGTTTGCACGCTTTAAATTGCAGGAATTTCTAGAGTTTCTGTAGGCTTTTTTTTTCTGGTGGAGATGTTATGATGGGCTTACGTATGTCCTATTAACCTAAGATCCAGGCAATGCTAAGCAATTGAGCATCAATCGCAAGAAAGATGAGCGGCTGCTCTTGCTTCAAGTTAAATGCTGGTTAGAAGAGGTGTTTGTTGTTGCTTCGAGCATGGTTTAGACGAACAAAGTGGAAGGGAAATGCCTATCGTCCCCCGCGCAAGAATTTTCCTCACATGAACACAAAGTTAGCAAAATTTAAATTTTTTGGAGATTTGATGACGAAATGATTTCAGAGTAATGAAGCAACAGCATGCAACTTCAAGAAAGCCCTCAAAATCACACTGCAGCTCTCCTACACACTTCCATGCCAACGCAACTGAAAGAGCAGGCAAGAGAACAAAAGAATCCTGTCATGGTGGAGCCACAGAATGGCATAAGCAACAAGCGGAGAACCATGTTTCTGGATACATGAAATAATAATGAGTCTATGATCATGGGAATTCATAACTGTCTGAACACAACCAACAGCAAAATAAGTAAAAAATCTCATATCAGGGCAAACATTTTCATGCGTAACTCATACAACCCAGTTTGCACATTTTGTTCGCTGCTATATCTAAATCAGTGCATGGAGATCAACAGGTATCCTCAAATTCAAGAAACTCAATTATAAGGTTCCCAATAGGTTATATTATCATATATTACTCAAATAAGTCATCCCTGTGTCAAGGCAAACCTGGACTGCTAATAAACTGCTAATAAAAGAAACAAACATGTTGGCATCATGATTAACTTGCTGACGTTAACCAAGCCCAGATAGATGGATCTTCCGCAACGCAAGTACACATTTTATACCGCTAGAAGCACAAGTTACAAGATATCATGTCCTCTATTATTCCCAGGGTTACAAACTTTCCAAAAGACTCAATATTCTCTAGCATCGAGTAGAGAAATGCGATTATTACCCACCGGACAGGATGAGGAAGAAAATAACAAGAGCATGTTCTACATAATGCACTTAATCAATATACCAGCTAATGAATAGAGAACCCAAAGCTGACCAAACTCATCCGATCGTCTCACGCAGGCTCTACCGTCCGAATGTTTGGACCTGTTATTCCTTCTTCAAATCTGTCTTCGGTTATTTCCACAAAATGGCCGATTGTTTCGTAGAACTGCTTCAACCCAGACAAGGGAAGGATTATAGATGAACGATCTGCCCCAGCAACCTAAGTAATATGTGAAGAAGCAGCAAAATTGTAACACAATGAAGGGGGAAATAAAAGAATTAATGTAGTGTTTGAAATAGAAGTCCTTGATACCTCAGATATCCTCAGGAAATGACCCCTGTTGTTGCTTCCCAAGTCAGAAAAATCGTTTCTGATCAGCTCTGATTACTTTTGATAGCCCCAAGCTTCCAATTTCACCCTGCGGGGGCAGCTCAACTAATCTATCAAGATTCATATCAGACCCTGCAACTGATTGGGCACTATGGCCTGAAATAAATCCAGCACCCACATTATCTGAAAGCCCTTGAAGATGCTCCGAAGTTTCCATATGTTGCTGTTTTTGCATTTAAATGGAGCACCCATGACACACGGAACATATGACAAGTTTAGGATGTCATGGACTGAATATACAAACAAAACAGCTCAGATGTTACCTGATTGGGTACAATCAAAAGCCGTGAAGCTTCATCATTTATCTCTAGCAAAATGTTCCTAAATGCAGCCCATCCTTCATCTCCCAAGCTTCCCGCAGGAACGATTATTGTACTACGATTTCTGCCAACAGAAGCTTCTGAAATCTAATTTCAGCAAGCATTTTCATCAGCTTCTATCATAGGCCAAGAAAGTCTACGTTGAGCCGAGCATTTAAATAAATATATATTTAATAAGCAAGATATGATCTTACATCAGAAAAATAGACAGAGATGGACTGGCACCAATCTCTTAAAACTTTGCCTTCCAATTAAGGGCTACTGTTTCAGGATACAAAAGAAGCCCTGTTAAAGATTGCTGACCCTGAAGCATGATAGACCGTAAAATTCTTACTGCTATATATCTTCCATACATGAATCACCCAAAAGGCTTTCAAGTGTTGATCATCTCCAATCCCTAAAGGAAAATTCAGGAGCCTGGATAACCCTAATGTCAAGTGGCCTTCACGATGGTTGTGACAGCAAGCAACAAATGCTAAAAGGACAATCAGAGAGGCAGAGACTTTGCTAAATTCAAGAACCGAGTCGTCCCGCCGGAAAACCAGTACGGTGCCTGGTACCGGTTCCTCTGACCTTCATATGAACAGACAATTAGCCAGTGAAAAATGCTACCAAGGCATCTTCTGAGCACATGGGGGTGAGCCCAGAAAAATCATACTATCTAGCTTCCTTATAATGACCATTATCTCCAAAACTTACAAGTCAAACACATTGTCAAGAAGAAAAATTTTCATAACAAACATGTTAAATCTCATCATTTAGAGGCTAGCTTTACAAACCCTTTTTATTTTCATTCTAATTACAGGCTGGATTCTTTTTCAAGTGAACCTTTCAGATCCCCCATGAATTAAGTACATGCATAGGAAACTAAAGCACAAGAATTTCAATCAATTGAGTTGAGGCCTTTAACCATGTAAAACAGTTTCAACCTCTTAGAAGTTGTATGCGGAAAATAATACACAAGCACATTATATATACTTACTATTGGATTCACATGCTTTTGAGTAGGCATAACATCTCATCTTACATCATTTACACGAACTAACAAATACCATATTCTTAGAATTGCTTTTGTGTCGCTCCATATAGCATCATGTCGTCCAGACTCCCAGAAGTTGAATGTTACAATATCTTACATTCACGTTTTTATACTCAGAACTACCTTGTACCACAGTGCCATAAAACAACTTTGATGCCTGCTCATTTAAAATCTTTAGTTCTGGGCTTTAAGGCACAAATTTGGGGGATGAAAATATAAAGAGATTATTCAAAGGTCAAAAGGATCATAATGGATAAGCAAGTTATAGTGAATCTCTCAGTATGTGGTACACATCAAAGGTAAAAGCATTCTCAGTTTTTTTCTGTATGACCTGAATAAGCATAAAATGTATACAAGTTACAAAATCACACAAGTTCGAGTAGAAGCATTCGCTTATTCAAACATTTCTCCTTTCTTTTAATCTACATACAACAAATTGATAGGCAAGTTTCTTTATCCTTTTCAACAAACAAACACAGCAATTAGCTACATTCCAAGAAATCTCATTTCTCACTAAGACAACGGATTTAGGCAATCTTTGACTCATCTGAAAGAGTCTTCTTCCCATCTCTCATTTGTATATCAACTCAGGCTCAATAAATAACAAAGAACTAGCACCAAAGTCCCAATCAGTAATTCTTTTTTTCCTTTTTTTAAACTATCAGTACTTCAACCTTAACCGAACCTTTGGTTTTGAGTTTGGATATCAGAATCGCTGTTTAACTTTTTTATAACAGAGCATTAGGAAATACTTTCCCAAATATATAAACTTTTCCAATGAGATATGCACTATCCAAAGTTCACCTGCTAAACCTTAACCAAAAGACCTTTGTTATTTATGACTCAAAATAATGCATTGCTGAGATTTTTCTTATAAAAAAAATCAAACTTAATTACAAAAAGTAAGAAATAAAATAAGAAAAATGATTACTGAGTTTATTCACATAAAAAGAACATAAACTTATCTCCAGCACTAATCTCACGAAAACATATGATGCAGCAAATTAACTATATAAACAAAACAAGTTCAAATTACACTCACCCAAATATACTTTGTACTGGAAATTTGACAATGAAGTTGCAGATAAAATGAGAACTGGAAAAATTAACACATAATTGATGGCATTGGACTGTTAACTAAATCATGTGGTTTCTGTTAAATAATACAAGTGTTTAGAATTGGATGCATATAATAAATCAAATACGACCAAAATTTTCCTGCAATCCTTCATATGCACAAACAAAGAAACCACGGAAAGCATCGAAAAAAGAATATAAGTGCTCCCTGCTCCTTTTCAATAACAAATAATACTAATTCCTCTTCTCTCGAAAAAATAAAACCAACCCATCGTTCCTTTTAATTGGAAAGGGCATATTCCTGACACAGTCAACCCCATAAAAACTTAACTTGGTTATCCATGCCTAATCAAAAGTTTGTCTTCCGTCAATCAGGAACTTGTGTTGAAGTAAATATGAACAACAACACAAAATCACAATAGTTCTTCACTTCTGATTCCAATGCAGAAAGTTACAGATGCTGTACCCATGACATTACAGAGACAATGTTCTATTTTCTCATCATGAAAGGACATTGATAAACCACCCTCCAACAGTTAAATTATGTACTTGCAAACTTATTCAAACAAATGCATTACTTCCAAATATTCGGGCAATGTTCGTGCGTTATCAATGACCGAGTGCATGCTAGTATAACAGTTTTAAATAAAACAACAACCATAACAAACCCCAGAAAAAGAAAAATTATAAACAATAGAAAAAGTTAATCGCAAGCTAAAAGTTTGATAAAGCTGCCAAATGTAACAAAAAGTTAAAACCAAAAGTAAAGCGACGTAAGACAAAATCCGCAAAGATAGAATTATACCTTCAAAAAGCGCCCTCTTTTATTCTCTCCAATGTCAAAATAGAATACCTGGCAACAAAAACAACCGTCAAATTCTCAGATCCCCACAAGAGAACAATCCTCAGAAACAGACAGAAAAAAACCAAATTCCCAACCAAGTCTGGATTTTTCCTCAACCATGGTATCAAGCTTCAGCTCCTTGCTAAAGGCATTCCGCTCATCAGTATTAACGTAGTAAGTAAAGATATCAACGAACCAGACGATGCCGTTCAAGGGCACGATGATGGTGGATCTGGCGGCCGAGGTCTTCTCGGAGATTTTGAGGTACCTCCCACGGGGGTTCACCTTCAGATCGAAGTAGAAGAGCTTGTGCTCGAACTGGAGCGTCTTGCGCACCAGCTCCACGTCGTTCGCCCCGGAAGCCCCCTCCATCATCCCCTCTTACTCCAAGAGCCCCTCACCCTAGCTCCAAACCCTCAAAGAACAAAAAAAAAAAAAACCGAAATGAAAATCTCAAAGACCACGCCAAGGAATTGGGATGGGAAGGCTAATTAGGCTTTCGGGCCGAGGCATTCCGCTGATGGTGATGGGAATTACGATTACGGCTAGGGTTGGGGGAGGGGGTTGGTGCCATGGAGTTTGAGCGGAGGCCATCGTTCACACTCGTTTCGCCCCCTTTTTTAACCGTCTCCTCGCTCTCTTGCTAACCCTCCCGAAGGAGGCGGTGTTTTTTTTTTTTTTTCAGCTCGAGGGAGAGAGAACGGGCTTTGTTTTGAAGGAGGTGGCTCATATTCGAATTGCGTGAGCTGTTAAATTTGGAGACCGAATACAATATTTTTGATGGAAGTGCTACTGACCCACTAGTTTCAGAGTGGCACTGGAATAACGAACTCATATATAGATAAAAAAATTTAATAAAAATTTAGTAAAATAAAATTCAAAAAACCAAGTCCAGAGTTCAGATTTAAGAGAGCATGCAGCGCTAACATGCGCCAAAGGCAGTGGTCGAAGTGATGTCACATTGCCCCTTCATGGCTTCTGCTCCTGCAAAGGAAGGAAAAATTGCTGCTGGGAAGAGAGTTACAGAACATCTGTTTTTATCTACTCTCTGTAGATAAAATAAGGAATGGTTGCCATCTTTTCTGTAGTCAGATAGACAGCTTACCCTTTGTTTTTATCTACTCTGCCCTTTTTTTCTTTCTTTCTTAAATTTGCATATGAGCTAAGATCTTTTGCAAGGTTGAGCATGATATATATTGGCCTGTGAGAGTTGTGTTTGAAGGGTGAGGCCTACAGAGCCATCTGCCTCTGTATTCAGAAACGATACTTTGGTTACCGACCTCGAGTTATTCCTGTCTGTGGTACACAACCTACGTACAAATACAGTTTCTATTTTACAGTATGCTTACACCCAATTTCTTCTCTTGCATACAACTACAAAATGGTTGATTTAGAGGAAACGTTGCTGGATTCCATGAATGTCAAATCCTTCTTGTGAGCTGAAGTCTGCTAGCTTCGGTTTATGTTTGCGCATCCAGTCTACCATTCATTTCAGTTGAGCTTATCTTGCTTTGTAGGGCAAAAATAACCAAACTTTCTATGGATAGGGTTGGATCGAGTTGAAATCGAATCAGATACTAGCATATGCATATTCATATTTGTTTTATTTGATGAATGCATATCTGAATATGAATATTAGTTTGCTAAAATTTATATTCATATTTATTTTAAAAGAATATGGATACAAATCGAATACCCAAAATATAAATATAAATACGGACATATATTAGATAATTAAACTTTATAACCATTAAATGAAAGATATTACTAAGTAGATGATGAATAAAGTTAATAGCATATTAATATAATTATTTATTTTTCTAAAGAAATAATGAGTACTATATAAAATTACATAAAATTATAAATAAAATCATATATGAATTAGGTATCTATCCATATCTCTTTTTTTTTTTTTTTGACAGATATGAATATACGAATGCTCATATTTCTACCTATATCCGAATAGGTTTGGTTACCTAAATGGATTCAGACGGATCCAGTCCATTTTCACCTCTAAGGTAAGACCACCTGGCCCAACAAAGTCCCCCTTGCTGGTTCACAACTGGCGGGGGCGTGGGTTCACATGATTCCCATGGGTTGCTACATTCATGGGCTGTCCGTGGCCATAAAGGTGACCAAACATCATCCTCAGCCTCGCCCCATACACATTGGCTTACATTCCAGTAACGTGACCTTAAAAAAAGACAGGTGCCACCTCATTAAAGACACGTGGCCCCTCAACTGATTCCCGATCCTCCTGCATATATGCACTAGCTATTGCTTTTAAGAATATTGTCCAGATAGAATTAAAAACGAGAGATAGATGATAAGAAGGAAACTGCAATCCATGAAAAAGTTCCATGAGAACTAACAACCACTGAACCATGGAATTCTTTTTCCAAAGGTCTTCAGATTTTGCAAGACAGAAATACGAGAATGAGAACAAAATTAACTTAGTTATAATTCTCATATTCAGACAATATCGTTTCGATTTAAATTACATAATGTCATAGTCCTAGATTCAATGGAATTGGCACAGCTGTCCAATAATGGATAACTAATATTATTTCATTGGTTCATGTATGTTATGAACCATCTTCCTGTCGAGCAATCAAACAAAAAATCAAGCTTAATGTGTAAAAACTTCTGGTTCTGGTAATCAAAGACAAAGCAGCACAAAATCATAGTACAACAGAAGCCCTGTACATTGAACTTTATCCAAAAATATTTCCAGGTCTTGAAATCTTAAAAGAGAGCTAATATTGGAGTCGTAAACATTGGCTGTCTCAGGCAGTGGATTATTGAATAGAAGGCCAAAGGCACCTTACAAATGTGAAGGTCCAACACTAGACAACAATTCAGATATATGAACCACAGTCCACATGTATCTGTCTTGTGTCTAAGGATTCCACCTGGTTAGCACAATGAACTCTTTCCAAAAGACACGTCAGGATTCTTGCGGAGTCTCAAATCTTGTAGGAGTGTCAATACCCATCATACAGCACAGACCTGATATTAATATTATGAGCAGAACAATCCCCTGAAAACCAAGAGCATAAACAATTTAAACTCAGTATCATGTAGAAATTGTGAGTTCCAAGTTTATCTGGCATTAGAACGAATTAAATACTGAATTCAACCTCTCTCTACCATCTGTTCACTGTGGCTACACTATTTTTTCACAAGTCATCTTACTCATAAACAACAAAATTTTCACTTCACAGCAGTAGAATGGGATTTGATATTACACGATCTCGGCGACATGCTGCGAGCCGTACCTCCTCCGGTTCAGCCCGTTGTTCACCGAGCTGAGCCACAAGGTCGTGCTGGTAGCGGTGAAGTTGCATGTCAGCATGTTCTACGGCACCACTGCGAGCGGATTCAAGGGCTTGGATCCGCTCTATTTTCTTATGAATCCGTTCTCAGGCTATGATGTGGTGTTCATGGAGAAGGTGGCCACTAGTTCTGTCGATGGGAAGCAGTGCAGCAGTCGTGAGGTGGCTAACTATGTGCAAGAGAAGATGGGGAATGTGTTGGGTTTTGAGTGCACAGCCCTCACAAGAAGGGATAAGTATTTGATCTGAGTAATTGACCGACAACAAAACACCAATGAAATTAAATGATCAACTAAATTGATTAGAGGTAGAATGTCATTCACTCAGTAATATTATTATCTTCCAAATTTCTTTTAGAAAGTAAACTTATGTGCTCTATAGTTTAACCTACTAGATGTACACATGGGGATACAATATAAACATTAGGAAAGGTAACATTAATAGAAGCATCAGCATTCAAATGTCCAAAATATTTAATTATTAACTTAGTGAAACAAAATAAACCACAGAAATCAGAACTTACGACAAAAACCCCTTCTAGAAGTGATGTTTTAATTTGACAAACTTCATCACAAAAGGTAGAATTAGCTGAACCATTGCCACTGGTGTCTTCTGCAAGAAACCTACTCAAAGACAGGTGAGTAGGGTATTGAAGTGACCTAAACGGCTCAGAAGCATAAAGAATTGCATATGTGGCACCAGACTGCTCCAGTGAACTGATTAGTTCAGATAAAACCTCCCCTGCAAATTTCATTTCGTCACATACAATTAAGCATAGTCTTCCATTTACCATAGAAGATCATCAGTAGTTATCTTATTTCAATCTAAATACCTTTTCGAGAAGTTCTTTTGAGAAGAAAACTTGATCTAACATACCTTCTGACTGGGTGGTATCCAATTCCTCAGAGCCCCCATTGCAGAAAATAATCAGATCCGTCTGCCCATTTACTCTTGTTTCCATCCTTGATCTCACGAAGTCCTTGGATTATTTTACAAAAATCAACATCAGTTACCAATATAAAATCAAACATTTAGTGTTATTAGTTACAGATTTATAGAAGCAATTTACATGTACTGAATGCAGGCCTTGAAGCTTCTTAAGGTCTTTGCCATTAACAGAACAAGCGTCCAAGTAAGCAATATGATTCACTTTTAATCCATGCCCACAATTTTCAGCAAATCCCGTTATCAAAGAATTTTCCAGTGTGTCATTTTCATCTGATACGGCCACATATGGAAATGCCATAGAAAAATTTGAACTTGTGAATGAGAGCTGGAGAAAAAGTAACTCCAAATGTTAGAACTTGTAAGCCTTCCACATAACTGAAAAATCACATCTTGCAAAAGATAAAAAAACACATATGGCAAAAGACAGGCAAACAAAGCGATGCTGATTACCTTTAACATGTCAAGCAAAACTTGATCCAGGTATTTAGTTTTAGAGATATCTGATGATTGCAACTACAAAGGAAGATGAAGTCTTGTTAGTCGGTGAAAGCAGGAAAACTAATTACTTTGATATTTGCACCAACCATAAACTCATCCCATACATTCACATTTGCTAATCACAAGATGAACAGTGGATGAAAACCAGACAATTCATCACTGTGGGAATTTACAGGTACAAAATATGTGAGACATTTTCATCCTTAATTATTAAAACATGCACCTAAACAAGTGATCCAGAAAGCTAGTGCTCCTACAGAAAACTGGCAGTCCATGTTTCTATGGCAACAAACCCATTCTTTCTACCCACATGTAGGGCGAAGCGACATCTGAAGAAGCACTTACAAGAATAAACTGTAGCAAATACAGATGTCATCACATACTATATCTGATAAATATAAAAGAAATGAATTCTTTACCTTTCTCCCAACAAAAACAAATGCAACATCCACATTCTCATGAAGGTCCTCCCCAGAGCACTGAGAAAAAAGGCCAAAGTCAGATAATAAAAACTTTAGTATCAAGCACTGCATCACCTCCCATAGCAGATCAAGCAAGAGGTAATTATAATACATCAAATTGTAAGGAAAAGTAAGGTATCCAGTTATCAAGTGGACAACTTACCACCATGTTTGACCAACCACCTTCAGACAGAACTGATTTAGCTAAATTCTTTGGGGAAATTGTGCGGTAGTCAACAACTTCTTTAACACCATATTGAGATGATCTGCAAAAGCATACAGTGTAGTTCTATAATATCTTCTATTGCAGCAATGTTTGGAAGAACTAAATCTGCCAAAATGGAAGAGTATGAACTTCAAACAGCCTAGCACTCTCAAAAACCAGAACCTGCATTCATTAGCATATAAAAAAGTGAAGTATGACATATCATATATTATGGGGAAAATGGTCGAATTCATTATGTCAAACAAGTAATTCAGAAATATGGCATCACAGGTCACTGTTGTCCATGTTATTATTTCATATGTTCTAGCAACATCTTGAACAGAAATCAGCAATAGCAGACAAAATAAATGTGCAATGAGGTAAGTTTTCTGCTATTGTACGTAGATACGAAGATCACCGAATTGAAGACAGCCCTTAGAAGTAAATGGTAAAATAAATAAAGGAACGAAAAATAAAGACAGAAAGAAGATGTGGTGAAGGAGAAGAAAGGTACAGACATGAGAATGGGAGAAGGGAAAAATGAGAAAGGAAAGGAGGAAGGTAACATGGTTCGGTGCTGCCTATATAGTCGTGTATCAAATATTGTTCATCCAGTCACTAAGTTGAGCAACAATGATTCCCACAATAAGTGCTCAGTTATTATTACATCAGAACTAGATTTTGTCACATGCAATGCATGTGATAGACATAAGTCGGACTCCTAAAAAGTGAAGCCTACAAACAAAGATAGATAGATAGATAGATAGATAGATAGAGTTAGAGATAGAGAGAGAGAGAGAGAGAGCGGCTAAAAAGGAAAATCTCTCATAAGCCTGCAATACGAAAATTCAACTCTTAAAAGTTCTCTTCATGTATGATAGATAAAGGGCACATGAGCCTTTTTAACTTAAGACTGTGTAAGAATAGGGCTGTTAATCCAAGAATGGTGCAAAACAATGATGATATTCAAAGTATATCAAATAACGACCTTCGGGTCCTCAAAACTATGTGCAAAACTATCATCAGGCCAATTCTGTGATGAGAAAATTTAAAGTGACTAGAAGGCCTGGACCATAGGCCCAGCAATCAAAAGATATAATCAGACATCAGGATGGATTGTTATCAGCCTTTAGTGTAGGCAGAAATAATCCATTATCAAGTCACCATTGTCCAGTCTCAACTGATGTAATAAAAAGCAAAAATCTAATCACTGTCACTTCCAAGAACCACCAGCATAGACTGCACAAACAAAAAATTCAGAGATTTGCAAAAATTACATAATTTTCCTAGCACATGCTGTAGTTATACTCCACCATGAAAAAATATAAATTGTCAAGCCATACACAAGTTAATTGTTTGAGACCATTTATGACCACTTTTTGCTTAACTAGCTCAGTAGTGCCTCTTGGGGTACTCACATGAACCTTCTCTTCACTACATAACTTGGCGACTATCGTTTACTGGGTAAAATTGCTAGGCTTCCTTTTGTTCACAACAAAATGAAAGAAAGAAAAGCAAATGAATGGGGAAAAAATGAAAATTCAGAATTAATTCATCTTTGGTTGGAATAGGAAAATTGGAAATGATATTGTTGGCATATGGATTAGTATCCTCATTAAATAATACATGAAGTGATGAAATAATACATGGAAGGAGGCAGCAATTGGACTATTTGAGACAAGATCTCGATCGTGTCATAATATTACTACAAAAGCCAAAGCCAATATACTAATGAATCGTAAGTATTACACTGAAGTTACGAAGATCTTAACATAGACCGTTTTCCTAGTAATACCAAAATCTACAAACAACAAAGAGAATAAATTAATACCCCAAATGGTGTGGAGACCACAGAAACGCAGGAGTCGTGGTAGGCAAGGACAAAACATGAGGGATTTGAGCAGCTATAAACACAATTGCTGATAGTACTGCCTTCACGCTCTCCATCTCTTCCTGCATAGCATTCAGATTAATAGTAACCAAACGATGACAAAGACAAGCCATAATTCCCACAGAATCGAAAAACAAGAACAGAATAAATTCCAAAAAAAAATGGAATTGTTACAGGAATAAAGAGATCCTAAAATCCCAAATCCACTCCAGAAAAAAAAGCTGATTTTTATTGGCAACGAATAAAATCCGGGGACGTGCAGATCCAAATCATGTCAGTGACAAGATCGCCACAGAGAACTAAATCTATAAGAAACCTGATCAACCGCTCGCAGGCGTTATTATCGCAAGAAAAGACAATCTGAAAAAACCTAAAATTACACGCCCAAAGGAATCAAGTATGTCTCTATCAGAAATTAGGGTTCTCGAGGAAAAGAGGAAAGATCGAGGGATCTGTGTGCCAACTGGAGAGAAGATGATATCAAGATCTTACCTGAAGAAGGGGCGATCCTTTTGTCTAGAATTAGGGTTTCCAGGGCCCTGGGGTTCGAAGTTTCTCTTCGGCCTGATAGGCCCTTCTATTATTATCGGACAGGCGAGGACCCAGATAACCAGAACGGCAGGAGAACGGCGTCGCCGTGTTGTTAAAGAGGGAACGATGGTATTTTTGTAATTAAAAAGAAGTTCGATGGCATTGACCCACACCATTCGAACAGCTGGTTGGATCTGAAGCGTGGGTTGGACGGATGAGGCTTATCGGTGCGGTCATCCACGAACAGGTTTACCGGTGAGGTTATTTTTCCTGCTACCTTGCTTCCAGCACGGTAAATTGGAATCAAGAAGGAAGCTCCTCTTACTAACAGAGTTCCGTCTCTGTTATTTTGGACAATTAAAAAAAAAAAACCTGCGAGTCTGTTCATCCCTCGATCCCTCTTGTTCTCCTCCTTCAGTATTCTTTTCTTTTATCCTTCTGTTGTATTTCAAAAAAAAAAAGAAGATATTTATAGATATACAGTCCTCGGCCAGCTGATACAAACTTAACATCATCGAACACTTAAGGTCAGGCGACATTGATGTATACTTTCCAAAACGTGATGTTCACCGGTACACACTTTATGGATAGTTGATATATATCTAACAAATTTATCATTCACTGATCCAATACACATATCTAGTGGTATCGATACAGTCTTCAAAAGATGATATTCATCAGTACAAGATCTACGGCCGGTTGATACGTACTTACAAAATTAGTTATCTAGCGATCCAATATATACATCCATATAAATCGATATCCAGTAATAAAAGAAGGAGAAAGAAGAGAGGCAAAGAAGTTATAAGATAGGGCAAATTAGTCATCCAACAATTCAATACATACATCCAGATAAATCAATATATAATAATGGAAGAAGGAGAAAGAAGAAGAATACAAGAGATACAAGTTAGCTGGATATACCCACTTTTTTCTTTCTTTTTCTTGAGATAGTGTAGGAGTCCCCTCCTATCTTCTCTTTAGTTGCCATTTCAAAATCCGTGCCAGGGGTTCGTCATCTACAGGCAACAACTATGAGGGAGTCTGCTTTCGAACAGAATAAGAGAAGATCCACACGGACACAGTATCTTCCACGTTGCCTGCTTCCAAGGAGAGAAGGCTGCGATGCAAATGAAAGCCACGCATCCATAATTCATGAACAGCTGAAGCCCCACTAAACATTAGGCACAAGCTTGTTCATCCGGCTAACAGGTCAAGGCTCAAGCGCCATCTAATTTCTTTTCCATCAAAAAGCGCCATCTTATTTTCTAGACTTAAAAACAGGTCAAGGCCCCAATCATTTCGAGTTTCATATTCATTTAAATATTGGTACCGGGCTTTGCTTCCACCGGCGTGGTCCATATTCGAAATGCGCGGGCATCGATTAAATGTTGGGAACCGTATGCCTTTCGTCTGGACACATTCAATGGAAACGCTATTTGGTTCAGCTGGCACTTAGGTGGCGTAATCCATCCACAGCCATCAAAACAAAAGTGCGATCACACAAAGCAAAAAGATTTTCATCTCGCATGTGGGCCCATGAAACAGAATCCGGACAAACTTTCTATCAATGGATGAGCCTTGTCTGGTAATCACTTACCATCATTTGATGGATGTTTAATCAGCCTGTTACCATGGCTTTCTTAAACTTTTTCCTGTTATCTTATTTACTGTATATATTAGAGTTTCTACAATTTTAAATGAGACTTCTACGTAGGTTGAAGCTATTTGATAAAACATAAAAATCTATAATTGTACCACTATATATTCATGCTCAACTTTCTACTCTTATTTATCAACTATTTTTCGTTACGAGCAATTCTTATAAATTATTGGATGGCAATTCCGGCAAAAATCACCTATGATTCTGCTCCAGCGCAAGTGCTATAATGTCTAAACAAGAAAGGCTCATACACTTCAATCACTTAATAACAAATTTATAATCCATTACCTGATGAATTCTACAAATGGAGGATCTAGGTTGCAAAGTACCCAAAAACTGAACCAAACGCAAAACCAATCCAGTCCTCGCTTTCCTGAATGGAAATCCTGCACCATACTTCTCAACTACGAAATCTCTCAAATCAATATACGTGGACTGTTTGAATCCTGTCAAAGTCATGCTTTTATCCTTCGAACATTCTTGAGGAAATAGTACAAGTATCATATTAACCCACTACCGACGCCCGCGGGAAGTAGTAACATTCACCATCTTAGCTATCTGTAGTTTGTTTAGCCTTGAAATGAAGCAGGTTACCAGCTAGCGCCGTTTAAATCATATTAGGCTGTAAAATCAACAAGACTCTGGAATGTATAGAACAGGGAACTTCTGCCTCTGTCGAACAATTAAGATTTCAGATTTATGGAACAAGAGTAATAAACTGCAACCCTCAGAAGCGTAAATATCCAACCCAGATTTGCCCAAGTTTGATGCATTGTTTGGCAGCACTCGAGTTCAATTTAGAATCAGCTCTCCTGTCCAAATAAGCAGCCTGTGGTCATCCATAAACTGCACCCAAGATGTTCCTCAACTCAGCACCGTAAATTCTGAAAGAAGTAAAAGCGATATAAACAACCAAAAGCCCTCATCAAACCCTGATAGCTCAGCTAGCTCCTGCTACTAGGAAGAAAAATCACCAGTAGGAACCAAAATAGTAAGCAACGAAATCACAACAAAGCAGTGTGTCTCAACCATGTGATTGATAAGAAAAATCAAGTAATAGACTTGGTTTTGCAAAATACAACTGAAAAAGCAAAAATTGGAGAAACAAGCAAAGATGTTCATCGCTTCCCACCACCACCACCACCAAGCTTTGGGCCTTTGGGAGCTCTAGCCACGCTACTGCCCTTTGTCTGGGTCTTCTGGGTTTTTGTCATCAGCTCTGCCCTCTTAGCTTTCTTTTCATCCTTGGTCTTCTTTATACGCTCCTTGATCTCACTGCAAACGGCAAACCTAGTATCATTTTCATGCTAGAATAACGTGCAAGTGCTAAACTACAGATAGATAGCAAACATGCATCAAGTTATATCTTCTAGGAAATATTGCCAACATACTGATCCCAATGCTTAAACAAACTTCGATCAATTAAAAGTGCTCTAATACAAACAACCAGTTGGACAGAGCAACCAGTTGGGTAGAACTATACCGAAGAGCTGCTTCTCTGGCAGCATCGCGAACCTCAGGTTTCTCGGTTCTCCTCTTCTGTATAACTTCCAGGGTAGCACCAACAATTGATCTTGAATATGGCTTCTTTGCGGCACGGCGTTTCTTTTTGATAGTTTCAGCATGAATGTCCTGCAGCCACAACCAGGCGAACAATTTTTGTCTTTAGCACACCTAAACACATTTTGTCAATCATGCGGCTTATCAAAACAGCAGCAGCAGCAGCAATACTATATTGAATATTGTATGTTGATATACATGATGCGAACTCAAGTTAAAAAGAGTGTTTCCCATCCTCATGAGTAACGTTTTAACAAAATAAGGAAAAAAACCATGCATACTGTGTGTTCCAGGCCCACCTTTATCTGGAAGGAATATTATTTATCAAACAAAGGTGTCCATTCTAGGTTCAGTTGCAGAAGGCATGCTATACAGTTTCTGTGACAGGTGAGAAGCACACCTACTCAATTTGCTCAAGTGCTAGGGAGAACCATGACACCCTCCCAGGCAAGGTTAATTAAGGCAGCTACCTGATATTCTCTATGGCCACCTGGACAACAACAACTCAGACACCACCTAGCATTTAATGTCGTCACCCAAAAAGATCCTATTAGTATCTACGTACTTACACTATTATATGGTATGAACCTATTTCTACAATACTGATAGCTATTTTAAAAGTTATTGAAGAAACAGCTTATACAACTCTAGGTCAAACATGCATGCAAGCAACTTTTTTCATTGAGTAACATGAAATTTCCAAAACTTATACTGAAAATGCAGCTGATGAGAAACTTTTGAAATGAAACGTAACTCTAGCCAGCCCAAAGATGACGTCGCAGACAAATTATATGAAAATTTTGACATAGTTGGCAATGAACACCCTTGCTATTCATTTGGCTCTCAATGCTGTATACTTTAGTGTCTAAATTTACCAGCGACAGCAACAGTGACAGAGAGGGACTGGTACAATCCAGGCACCAACCTGGCTTCTTAGGCTGTCAGGGTTATCACCTTACAGCAGCCAAGTTAGGAAATCATATAACATAGGCAACAAGAGGAAAGAAGTTCTCACAGCAGGAAGACTATCTTTTGACTCATATATTGGTTTATTTTCAGTATAATAAAGGGTTCGATTTTTAAAAAATATTATATATTTTTATGGGGTCTATTGCCAATGTTCAAAGGTTAATTGATCAAGAAATGTCATCAGATCATTCGACGGTCCTTTCTATGCTACTCTCAGTTTTTTAAGTTAAACGAGAAAACAAATTTATGAGGCCCACTTATGAAAGGATTAAGGGGGCTAGACACTAGTAGAAGCTTTTATTTGGCTGACCATCTTTAGTTGATGAACGGCTATTTCTTGGGAAAGACCAAAGAGAGAAATTTTAGTTTCCTGGACTATATGACTCACTCCTATTTGAGTTTGTCTCAAGTACAAGTCTTTTTTTATCTCTTTTCTTTATTTTGGAGAAAAACAGAGAAAGCTTCCATAATAGGTATGAGTGCAATGTTTCAAAAGAATAGCAAAGGCATTAGTTATTTTTTTCAAATAAAGAAAAAGGTCACAGTTTTAATGAACTACTCGCAGAACATAATTTCAGACTTTACTGGCTTCTCTTTTCTTTTTTAAAACGAAAAAAATACTGCTTCGGTGCTGAGATGTGGAACATGGTCCATTGGTCATGGACTTGGCTTAGACTGCTAACATAGAAAATTAGAAATGTGCTTTATCCATAATTATTTAGTCAGATCCTAAAACAATTTCAGCCCTTTGATAATGTGAAATCCATTATTCTAGTCAGTTTTAAATCGCACCTAGGGGAACATTGAAATCCTTCTTAACATAAAATAATGCAAAATCAATATACTATGACTCAGTATCTTTTAACTATATCTCAGCATAGACTACAGTAGACATGAAGAGAATCAGTTTTCAAATTCGCCTTCCCTATCTCTGCCAATCCTCAAACAACCTTTGCTAGTAGAGTTTTCTTTTGACTAAAATAAGATTGACGTTTGATTCCACTTAGCATTTTTATATCACTACTCCTGTCTCATATGTCCTTTCATGAAGCATCTGTTGTCATGCATGTTGAGGATGACCATGGAAAAAAAGAAAGTACCGCAACATGTCATAAAGGACTGCAAACAATTTCAGCATCTGACAAGTTGTGGGTTGACATTTACTTGATTCAAGAAACAAGGCAAGCAGAAACTTTAAAATTAATTACTTTAATGCAAACTACTATCACTACCATATTTTGGGCAAATAATCAATCATATAGTAGAATTTTATAAGACTTAGGCAATATGTATGTAGAGGATGGACATTGATGCCACAGTAAAGCTGCTCCATTATGAACTAGGTGTCACACATAAAAACAATCTCTTCGTACACAGGGGTAAGGCTGTGCAAATTTGACCCTCCCCAAACTTTGGAATGGTGGGAGCCTGGTGCATTGGGATGCCCCTCTTAAGTGACATGTATGTGCCAACAAAAGGCAGCAAGAGTATAAGTAGCTCCCCATACTCTTGCCTCAGATGCTTATAATGCAACAGACGAATCAAAACCAACTCTTTTCTCAAGAAGTCAACATTTCCTAATTTAAACTAACAATTTATCCAAAACTTTTAACTAATGCACAAGCAGAGTTGTTTATCCTAAATTATGAAATTCTATATCATCTGCTTAAGTAGTCATATTTACTTCTACAGAACTCAGCTTGAAGTGGTCAATAAAAGTGTCAAATCAATATATATAACATGAAGGATCGCTATGGGTGCTGGAAAATTTTTGAGCGTGTAAAATGGACACGGCTAACCCATGCCTAGGATCAACTTTTTCAGGGGGATTTATGCTAGGCAAAAAGTAAAAAGATCAAGTGATGAAAGTACCTTCTTGTGTTGCTTCCTATACATAGCTGTCCAGGTAAGCTTTGCAGGCTTCAGACGGTTGTGGAAGTAGCGCTTGCATTTTGAGTTGGCAAAAAGAAAAACCTAAAAGTAAACATATCCATTGGTGTCAACGCAAAATGATAAATATTTGTGTTTTGATATCATAGCTCTTTTATATTACAAAATCTGAATAGTCTTACCTGGGAGTCAGATCGAACAAATCTAATGCCCTTTCCAGGGTATATCTTAGCACCACTAAAACGACAAAGTTCTGTCCTGCAGTTCAAGCACATTCTTTGAAAGTTAATATTCCAGCACCCTTGAACAATGTTAGGGGGAAAAACCTAATAACTTGAGGTATGTAGAAAGAATGACATGACATGAGACTTCCAAAACAAAAATGTAGGTTTTTAAAATTGAACAATTACTAGAACTATGTAAATACGACAAAATTAACACAAAAGGGGAAGAAAAGGGCCCAGGACATATTCATGGGAAAGGGCCAGTCATTTGTCATAATGTAAATAACAAAAGAAAAGGAGCGGGAAAATCCATGCATCAGGATGATGTCACATACTTCAGAACCATTCTTTTTTGCCTTCAGGTGACTTCACCACTTTTTTCCTAAAGACAATCAATAAAAACAAGCAATCAGAATGCAGGAACCAAGCAACAGAAATTGCAATGAGAACTTTCAAAAATAAAACGAATTTGCAATGAGAATTTTCAAAAATAAAACGAATTTGCAATGAGAACTTTCAAAAACAAAACTGATAACACGGGTAAAAGTTCATCATCCCGACGTTTCCATGAAACAATGGGTGGGAATCACAAACCATGGGCAGCATCTGCCAGAATTATGGTATAATAGTTACATCATAGAAATATTCTTTGAAATTGAATAATGTTGGGTCTTTACAGGCAGCAAAAACATGACTTGTTAATTCTGCAAAGCGGATCCCCATATTGTTCTTGCACATTAAGATTAGGCAAATGTCCAATCATTATGAAACGAAGCCTCAGTACTTGTGCAGAACTACAACCCACAAATATACAACAAGTGCAAGTTAGAAGGAAGAAAGTAAGGCAAAAACTCATATGTCTGGAAAATAATAACATATTTAAGATTAGTAACATAACGCCAGTCAGATATCAGTCTAAGCACGATAATTTGCAAAATTTGGAATGAAATGGATGCATTATATAATCACATGTTTGATGAAACAACGAGGAACTGTATAAAGATGGAGATCTCCCACCAACATTCAACGTAGCATATATCACCCATCCTCATATTTGACTATTAACCAAGACCAAATGGAAAACACTTCTCCGGCAATAAAAGGTCGACGTGAACTCTGGTCTCACTTATATAAGTTCATGAGCAAGAGAATTCCATCAAAGAGAAAGACAAAAAACATCCTAGCATCCATCAAAATCTTGCTAAATGAGACTATCTAAAAGAAAGAAAAAAAAATATCATCAGAAACAAGTTCCATAACACTTGATAACTTACAACATACTCATCACCAAAAGTTTCACAAGATTTAAGGAATACCTCCAAAAGTAGGGCTGAATCTTCATCCAAAAAAAAAATACAAGACCATAATATTATTATACAGATATTTAAGTATCATAAAAAAGGAGCCGCCATCTATAAGCAATCCACCTAACCATAACAGGATCGAAACTCGAGTGGGTCTCGTCAAGAACCGATCTAAGCCAACAAGATGAACGACAATATCAAAAGATCAGAGAGAGCGTCTGGATTCAAATCCGACAAGCATTGGGAACCAACATGCCATGAAACCCTAACAAGTCATCGGATAAAATATATCTACCGAGACCCATGAATCTTTAAGCATTTCGTGATCAAAGGAGCTTCCGCAAACGTACTACTCTCCAAGAAAACGGGAAATCGGACCAACTCGATATTTAGGTAGGAAGATGAGTTCAGAAATAGAGAACGAAATGAATTGACGAGGCTTGGAGACGCACCGTGAGGAAACCCCAGCGGCGGACAAAGACGGCCGAGGGAAGTACCGGAGCGAGGAAGGCGGAAGCGCTGGCAGCCCTTTTTTAGGGTTTTTAAGCTACTCCACGGCGACCGTGAGGGAGACACGAATGAATCAGAACCGTTCGATCAATGACAACTCTGGATGGAGTGTCCACATAACGGTCGATGATAATAGAGGACCAGTGTCCGACGGATACGATTGCAGAAAATGGGACTTTTGATTCCGGTCCAGCGCGGTCAACCCGCTTTGATGCGTACTCTAGTTCTGGGTTATTTAAGGGAACATCGAATGTATACTATTTTTCTAAAAATTCAGATTCTGTGATAAGGATGGATGTCCTTTTGTGAGGGTATACGTGCGCATGTGCACTAATTCATGCACGGATGCAACATGTTTCTGGTTTGTTTGTGTTTTTTTTTTCCTCCTCCTAAGATGGATGGATCATACCAGACAAGTACGGATACATGCAATAAAGTCAAAAAATAAGATACCTCGGAGTGCCAGAAGCACCTCTCTATTTCCAGCTCACAGGTACTGCCAAAGTGACAGGCTACATAAGCAGCCTCCCAATCCGTAGCTCTGTTAGCTTCGCGGTATACATGTTTGGCCTGAAAGACCCCTCCATCTCTCACCATAGCCTAAATGTTCCGGAGTAATGGGTGGTCACAGCCGTTATCCCTTAGACCCTCTGGATCCAACTGATAACAGTGGCTGAGTCACTCTTCAGGATGATGGACCTGGCCTGTAACATGCACCGGACATGGCAAAGGTCCGTCCAAGCAGTCCTCAGCTCCGCACTCAGTATCGAAGTATCAAATAACTGACTGCCCCCAGCCGCCACAATTCTGGCAGACGAATTCCGAATTACAAAATCTGCACCTCTCCTCGTGTCACCATTCGGGATTGACCATTAAATTTGATCTTGAGAAAATTCGGGAGCAAGGGCTACCATATATTGCCATGTCATCGTCACCTTCATTTTTTCCATTGCCAACTTTTCTCCATTAAAAGACCATAGTTATCATGATGACATGCATATGATCATAACTGTTAGTTATAGCGTGATTCCATAAACTCATGATGGAAAACCAATTATTCTTGGGGTAACAAGAATATCTCATCTCATTGTCCTTTTCGTTATCATTAGAAATATCTCCTTAGAATGGGACATCATTTTAAACAAGCTAACAACCGTTATGATAGTGACGTCTGTCCGACAAAAAGCGGTCCGTGACCACCGACCACTATAACTAGTTTTTGTCGAGCATAAACAACTTTTTTTCAGAGATGAAAGTTTGCAGAATGAGATCTATTTGCCCAATGGAATGATGTTCCAGCAACTTCAAGTGCCATAAAAACACACACACACACACACACACACAGAGTACCAGCATATTCACTACTTGGACTTATCATCATTAACTAACACACTGTAAGGATACCCTAAACCAATCAACTTGGCTTTGCTAATAGTTGATGTAGATAACATGGAAGGAGCTACCAAGGGCAGCCCTATTATTGTAAATGACTAATGGAGACATACAGTTAATCTGCATATCCTTTAGCCTATCTGGTGGGTGCTAGAAAAGGTTCCAACCATTATAAACAAAAAGAAGTAGCCTACCATATTTTGCTAGATAGAAACGTCCGGATCTTTGAGAGTAGGCGGTTGCATCCGAGGGTGGTGACGACTAGAGCTCTGCTTCATACATCGGAGCTCATCATCAGTGCACCATCTTGTTCCCCTGAGATGGATAGGGATATCTGGATCTTTCATTCAGCTGAGTTAGCGACCAGATTTATCTTTATTTTCTAGAAGCCCCCACCCCCTAGTTTTCTTAAGGTGAACTTTGATGGCAGTACTGCAGAGCAGGGCACGAGGGGAGGTGTTGGATTTGTAATTAGAGACCACCACCCTGGATTTGTGGCAGTGGGTGAGTGCTGGATCTTTGACACCTCGGCCATTGGAGCGGAGTTACGGGCGGCATGAGAGGGTGTCGTCCATGCTAGGCGCACTCCGAGTGCCAAGTATATTTATCTGGAGGGTGACTCAACCTCGATCTGTGATTGAGAAGATCGGTAGGCGGCACACTATGGCGGAGGGGCAGGCACTGGTCTAGGACATACAAAGAATGATCGAGGACTGTGACACTTTCAAGACCGCACATGTTTACCGGAAGACGAACACAGTCGCTGACTGGGTGGCCGCCTATGCGGCACATCACCCTACGAGCTTTCTCTGGATGAGCCAGGCGGATACTTCCGACCCGCTTAGATAGTTTCTTTTTTCTGATTTTGATGGTTGTACTCATATTCGTTTGGTGTGAGAAGTCGGTGTATCAAAAAAAATAAAAAAAAAGAGAGAAAGAGAGAGAGAGTACAAGACAAACTTTGTTTTGACACTTGGATGGACACAATTAAAAATTATGGCATTGGCTCATATAATGGCAGTGAGATTATAAGATCCTAGGCTGTTTGTTGTCCTCTATGTTGTGGAATGACCATCCATGCTTCAGCTCACAAGGCCTAAAACCTTGTAGGGTAGTTCGGTAGTTAAATTTTTGAAGATCGATAACTACAAAAACTTGAAACAAGCAGGTTTTAAGAAGTCACCAAATTATTATATTCATTTTTATTATGATTTTTCTAGAAAATTCTCTTCAAAAAATTGTTATGAGAGAAATAAAAGGCCTTCTCTAGAGAAGCCCGAATTCCTGTCGATACAAATTCATCTTTCATATATAAAGCCATGTATATATGTTATTCCCAAAAAAATTTAAAAGTTTTTTTTACATGAATACTCTCATAAATATTAAATTTTGCATAAATATCATTGCAAAATTGATACTTGCATGTATATCCTCGTAAAACACTTGTTTTGCTATTCTATCATTTTTTATCCTCATTTTTGTATATGTACCTATGTCATATAACGTCGTTAAAAAATTAACGATTTTAAATTAAAATGACTAAAATATTCTTAATGGATAGATGTACAAAAAGAAACATTTATAAGGTAATCGTGATGGAGAATAAAAAAGTAATTTTAAAATTTTATTTTATTTTTAATTAAAATAAATATGATTTTTATTTGTGCAAAAACAATATTTTATGAAGGCATAGAAATAAATATAAATTTTAATAAAATATTCATACAAAAAGCCCAAATAAAAACATGTTCTCATGTCCATGTTGCAAGCTCTTGTACCATATATCTAACAAGTTCCATCTCCACTACCTTTTTTTTTTTCATATCTTGGCATCGAGGCTTCGTCATTGTTAAGAGCTCGTCTCGGTCACTGGTCAAAGCGATCGAAAGGGCAAGGCTGCAGTGCGTGGAAAGCGTGCGGAGACGTCCTTCCCACACCGAAACACCCAAAAGGGAGCGGAAATCGCGGCAGCGTTCTTCCACTTAGATAATTATATAAAACTAAAAAAATAAATAATATTTTTTAACATATTTTGAATTGTGATAGATGGTGCCGGAGCATATCCGCTCATAACTTATATAGCCTAAGAGACATAAATCCATTGCAAACTGATCGCAGTATTTGTAATTAAATTTAAATGCATTAAAATATTTAGTCTGACCAAAATACTAGAGCTTATACAGAGAAATTATACGTTGATTCATGCAGAGAATTATATATTAGATAGGTTTTAAGTATTTAAATAAAATTAAAAAATTAAAAAAATATTTTTTGGTTAATTTTTTTTTGGATGAAGTCTAATCCGTGGGCATATGCTTGAATCCAATATCAGAAGATAAAAAAGGTAAAAAATGCATGCTACTAATAATATATGGATTTGTTTGATTTTTTTTTTCTCTTCTTCATGCTGGTCCTACCAGCAGGAAAAAACATAAGTTAAAGTAATTGTTTTAGCTTTTCAGTGGCAGGAAGGTTTTAACAACGGGTATTATCTCTTTATAATGGATTTATTATTCACCATTATCACAATATAGCCATGCATTTCTAATTTCTTAGTATGAAAAACTTTAAAAAAAAATGTTATAAGTGCATTAAAGGGTTAGCAACGGACAATTGTAGGAGCATAATGTTGTTAGTTTCTAAATCGCTCTTCATTTAATGGATATTACTATTTTTTCAATGTAGTGCAAACTTTTTAAAGGAATGTTTGCAAAATTTATTTATTTTTTTAAAAAAGTTACTTTATTTAAAATAAAAATATAGAAAATAACCATTAATTATGTTCTGAGTCATTATAATACTAAATAACTTGTTATATCGTTACCTTTTTCTCGTAACTATTATAATGGCCTTCGCAATATTATAACAGCATCTTCTTGAAACATAACATTATAACAACAGTTTTTATAAACCTTTCTGCCTACTATTGATTGGTGAAACACACTTGGATGGATGGAAGAAGACGATTAACTAAAATACCAAGAAAAACATAAATTGAAGAGGACCCTAATTCAATTGATGCGTAGAAGGGTAAAATAGATTAACAGATGTGTTGCAAGAATGGATACCCACGCAACAAGGTGGCAAGACTGATCCATTAAAGTTGCAGAATATTGGCTTCATGTCTTATTTTATATGGATTCTCTCATGGAAAGATATCCAACAAGGAAATAAATGTTACCTTGTTAGCTTTTTTTTTTGAAAAAAAAAAATCCTTCATCAAACTATCTCTTAAGATTTTTATTTTTGCATGTATCAGCTTGTCCTTTTGGTGCATCTCCAATTCCAAGATGAATTGAAACATAGAATTAACCTAATGATGTTGAAAATTTTAAAATCGTTATAATATTTGATCCTTCATCGCCATTGTTTTTCTCACCGATCAATTGATAACCTCTTGATCAGATAAGCAACTGGTTAGACAAATTGTAGCCAAAATATTCACATATTGGGTTGTACAAATTAGTTCTTGTGTCTTCAACCATGACAGAGAGACAAGAGTATAAACCAAAATCCCGGTCAAAAGGAAAATCATGACCCATTTGTCTTCACCACCCTGCGTGCAGAATGGATTTTTTTTTTTTAACCTCATGAGTATTAGTTTTCCATGTACCTTCTGTTAGCTATAAAGTTTTGACACCCGTACCTTAAGTGCTTAATTTGATCTGTTTCCTTGTGGGATTGGTCTTGGCACCATTTCACCACCTTGCCTAACAGTCTTCCTCACCTTATTTTTCTGGTTTTAACCCAGTGACAGTAACTATTCACCACCATGATTGAAGGTGGGCGCTCCCCTGCGAGCACCAAAACATCTGAAACAGAACCAAACAGAATTGGCCCTTTACTTGCCAAGCCCTTCTCTATCTTTAGCATTTTAGAATAGTTTTTAGCTCTTCTTTGGACCCTCCAATAGATAGAAGGACTCAGAACACTGTTTATAATGTTTAAAAGAGATATTTTGCAAGCCTTGTTCTAGCAGCTGGTTCTGCATGAGATAAAGATATTAATGCCATAACTACAATCGAAGGGAACAAGTTCTTCCTATATATATAAAAAAATATTTCTTTAGGAAAGCAACATCCAAAGAGTCAGCATGCATTACATCTTTCAACACAGAATGATCAATCCCAATTTACAAAAAAAATCTCTGTAATCGATGGCTCTATTAGCCAACCGATGGACAACCTTATTACCCTCTTCATAAATATGAGTAGCTGAGAATCTTTGAAAGTCGCCCGCAAGGAGCCAAAGATCTGTTACATCTGTAAGTATGAATGCAACAAATTTAGTTCAAAAGAATTTCATGATCGAATTGCTGATAAGCATATTGACTTATATTATATCATACATGTGATGTAATTGTTCAAGGAATGTTTCCAATGCCTCTCTCATTATTTTAAGCATGACCTGCCTAGAGTGCGGTGAGCTAAGCTAGAGCCAAGGACACCATTATTTTAAGACATTGGGATCCTTTCTTTTTGGCTCTTCCTTCAGACACAAAACAAACACACACTTGATCAATATAAACCTACATTACATTGATATAAAGCATGTCAAATGGTCTCCCCATCTGCCTTTTAAAATTCTTATTTCTAGTTCCACTCGTAATTTTACTGCACATCCACCTTAAAAAACACTTGATCAATATAGTCTCCTTTATATAGCAATTCAAAAGCATTAAGTCAGGTTGGTTTAACACAAGAAAAATGAGATGCAGAGTGATGAGCTTGAAGAAATCAATCAATAGTCAATCAACTCTGCTAAGATTATTCAGTGCTTATAATAATCTTTTTTAACTGAACATCCTTGTCAGCTAGTCATGCATTCTCTAAGACCATGCTCGACACCCCAAAATATTCTAACACTCGACAATATCTTCCCTACAACCATCTTCGACCCCACCAGTTTTTTGGAGTGCAAAAAGAAGTCTGATCAAATGGAACATCATTCAGAAAATAGTGCATAGTCTATCTTGAACTAGAGGTCAAACAGAGGGAGAACCTGGGAAGTCTGTTCTAACAAAGAGAGCTGCATATTATCTACAAAGAAGTGAGTGGAACTCTAACTACTGCAAAATCTTTGAATATATCCTTTGGCATTTCAGTAGTAAATCAAGTTCATTTTGATTTCAGATCAAAGAGAGCTTAAAATCGAAAATGCAATTGCTCCATCAGCTGCAAATACAGTTAAGAACTTATCCTGAACAGAAAAATATAGAATGCACACCTAGAATTCCAAAGGAAAACAACCTTAAAAAAAGTAGCTCCAGAGGAGATGAAGTGCTGATCAATCAATACCATCATTCCGATCTCTGACTCAAGTCAAATCAAAATGTTCTCCATGCAATAGTTTGAGTCTATAGATCACAGACATGATCTGAACTATAATTGAAACAGGTTTACAGTACCAAGTACTAAAAGCCAAAATACTAGAGAGCCAGATAGCATAGCCAAACAGAGGCTTCATGTTTTCTAGTCCCAAAACTCTGCTACTATTTTAAAAAAGTAAAAACGAAAGAAAAGAAAAAACTTATCTTTGCACTTTCTTCTTTTCTACCTCCTCCCCCTTTCTTCTTTTTTTCTCTTTTTCCCTCACCTTTATTTTTTGGATTTTCTATACATGGCCTACGACCCCATTACATGAAGTTTCAGTTGATGAACTTTAAACCCTTTTCCTTTCCCAGATAAAAGGTTCTATGCTGCTCCTACTCCCAGGAAATCAATGAAGGGCAGGGTCATCTGCTCTCCATCATCATCTCTTTCTGCATGCATGATGGCATCGTTCCTCGGGTTAGCCACTGATTCAGTTGTTGAAGCCCCAGAATTTGCTTCAGAATGGCCAGCCTGATGAACACCCATGGCCATCAACATGGGTGCACTGTTATAGAAGCAGCTAGCAGGAGTACTAAACTTCTCATTACACATACTCGTTGCATCCACCAGCTTTTCATGTGAGCCTGCAAAAGCAAAGGCAATGTATGGTAATAATAATAATAATAATAATAATAATAATAATAATAATAATTTTTTAGAGAAAAACCTATCCGGGGGAAATCAACAGCAAGAAAGCAGAGATCAAGGAGATTGGTGATATTGCAACTTTTTTTTTTTAAAAAAAGGATGAAGCATGAAACAGAAATCTGAATAAAAATCAAGCAGAAGATACAAGAATCAAACATTCAACCACCAAACTAGGATTTAACACAGGCTTATGAAAAGGGAAAATATTTAGATGCCAGAGAAAGGAAGCAAAAGAAACACAATATGAAATCGATTGAATAATTATTCTGAAAAAAAAGAGATCAATTAAGTAATCTGTTATTTTTTTGTTAAGCGTTTCTCATGGAGTCTAGTCTTCCACCCCAAAACACCGCATCCCCCCCCCCCCTCTCTGTGTGTGTGTGTGTGTGTGTGTCTGTGTGTTTGTGTGCGTGTGGATGTAAACCATCCAAGCCAGATCAAAAAGAAAACATTAGGTGAAGAACTAAGCAACAAGGGTAAAAGTAACAATAAAAGCTATAAAATAAATTCAAGAACAAAAATAATAACAAGAAGAGCACAGTATAGTATTAACTAACTCCCACAGAAAGAGAAACAAAGAAAAGAGAATGGTATTAAGCTCATGATGAAAGATGAAAGAGGAATATACCCAAGAGGAACCGAAAGTGCTGCGGTGGCTCTGATGCACCAAATCTGTTCGCAAAACCAGGAATAACCATGTTGTTGGAGGAGTTCAGGGACAAACAAGGAGGACTGGAGGCGGACTGATCTCTGTTGGTGGTGATGGTGGACTCCCCGCTGTGTGCATTGTTGTTGCCACTGCCCATCTCCATCATCATGGGGAGAGTTGGAACACTTGGGTTGGGGAAGGTGGCAGAGGGCTCCATCCTCCTGTATCCATTGCACATGTCCCTGCGTCTCCTTGCCATCATCACATGCCAATGGTTCTTCACAGCATTATCAGTCCTCCCAGGGAAAAACCTGGCAATGAGAGCCCATTTGCTCCCATAGAACTTATAGGCAGCCCAAAGCCTCTCTTCTTCCTCCTCATTGAAGGCTGTCTTGTTGATCCTTGGATCCAGTTGGTTGAACCATCTCAGCCTGCAACTCTTCCCTATTGCACACCAAAACCATCACAGTTCATGAAAACAAAGGACAGAAGTCGATGAATCATCACCAAAAACACAATTTTTTTCTGTAAAAACTCATGGAATAGGATTGGCAGCAAAGTCCGATAAGAAGGATAAAGAAAAAATGCAATCTTTTTGTTAGAATACCTGATCTTCCCTCGAGCTTCTCGGCGATGAGGTTCCAGTTATGGGGCCCATGTCGGGCGACGAGCTCCCTAAGCCGGGCATCCTCCGATGGCCTCCAATGGCATCTGACAGAGATCTTTGTATGCCCACCCTCGTTGCCTCTCCTTCCACCGGACTTCTCACCTTCTTCTCCTCCGTCTCCATCACTCTCCTCATCTGCAGGAGACCCCTGTCTCCCCTCAAAACCCTGAAAGCCCTCACCTTGCTTCCCTTCCAATGGAAAGCCAATATCACCGGGCCGGCATTCCCTCTCAGCCGAATAGGAACTCGAAGCGCCAAGAAATGGAGGAGACGGCGGCGGCGGAGGGAGAAAGCCCACCTCCGCCGTGGATTTCGGATTCAGGAAGCCCATTTTTCCTCGAAATCGAACAAATGAACGAGAAAAACCGGATTTTTTATTCTAATTCACAAAAAGAGACGAAGACTCAGAGAAGAAAACTTGGTGAGGCTCAAAGCCTCATCAAGGACGCAGAAAGATGAGATTTGGATCACAAAGGAGGGACCTTTGATCCGAGAAACCTCAAACCAGACTGTTCAGACGATCAAAGGAAGGATTTTTCTTTGAGGGTTTTGCAATCGGAGATCAACTTTAAACAAAACAGACCATTCGGAAGAGGAAGAAGGCAGTAGATCAAAACAAAACGGCTCACCGGAAAGGCAAGCAGGGGACCAAAAGAAACAGCCACGGATGAGAGAGAACAACGCCTCTCACCCTCACTATGAGACTGATTGCTGTGGGTCTGTGGGCATCGCGGAATTGCATGCCCGAGAGCTGAAACAAAGGAGCCGCTCGTGTGGGCGGGCGGACACCTTTCTATCTCTCTCTTTCTCACCCTCTCTCCACGCTTCCTCTCTCTCCCCACTCGGTTTATTATTATATCCTGCTCTTGCGGCTGCCTCTCGCGCTGCCCGCTGTCCCTCTGGGGCCTCGACAAGCAAAAAAAACCACCAACTCCCCCTGTCGCCACGCACGCCGCAGCCACCTGCCCCTTGCCCTCCCAAGCAAACTAGGGCTTGGCACGTGCGATAAGCATGGCTGCTTCTTCGTCGAAAATCATTTGATGGACGGCCAAGATCCTTCTATTTTGTAATATTTTAATTTTCTTTATATAAATTGATAACTATATTTTTTATTAAAACTAATTATGAAAATACGATCTTATAAAAAGTAGGCATTTTTATTGGACAAAGCTGCCAAAAAAAAAAGCCAAAGTGAAACGCACCGAAAAGAGTTTAGAGTTATATCTTTAAGACATTTATTAATTTTTAAATTTAAATTAAATTTTAAAAATTTGTTTCTAAAATAACCTTTTTCTCTGACGGACAATTAGAGCCTCATGGTTACAAGGCTTCACACAAGATTTGTGGTTATGTACTATTGTTCATACTGCAATACTGCTATCTGTTGAAGTGCTCTCAACACATGCCCCTCTATTCAACAAATTGTTGTTTGTGCTAAGAAGTTGTTATCCATCTGGGAGTCTTTTTCGTATGTCTTCATATCTGACAATATATATATATATATATATATCAATCTATTCAGCTTTTACTTGAGCAAAAGAAAAAAAAAATAGGACAAAAAGAAAGTACATGCTACAAGTGAAAGGGCACTACAAAAACCCTAGATATAAATGCTTCCTCTTGCATGATCACTGGAGTTTATGCTTCCCTCTTGTGCATCCTGTGTCAAATCCTAATTCAATATAAAAATAATGATGATAATAGAGCAAAATTTTTATTAAGAATGTTCCAAAATTGCTATATTTAATCAACCCTAGATCGATATTACACTTGTAACTGTAATTGAGTGAGCAAAAATAGAGGAAGGAGAATAATACTTGCTTAAGACACCAACAAAACATCTCTAAGGAAGCAAAATTCTTCATTATTTTAATACACTAGCAAGTATAATATAAGTGTCATTCTATATATGATTAAATTTTGATCACATGGCACCCTAAATTGAAAGGGAAGCCAACATTTACAAGTTATTCATAAATAAATAATTGGAGTCTGCTAGGACTTCGACTAGTGATTGGCTTCTTCCTACTTGATTTTATACTATTTGTTTATTGTCAACTTGGTCAATTAGGGTTTTTGTAGAGAATACATATTTTTAAGAAACTCCTTAATACAACTAAGTTTACAAAACACACAAAAACTCTTAACAATTTAAATAAATCCCCTCTTCATTAGCTCTATCACTAAGTTACACAGAATTTGATTTGAGAAATAGTTAAACTTACTAGTGGTGCAAAAAGACAAACTAAACTATACTCCCTCATATATGTAACTTATTTGTTATTTAACTTGGGTAATTTTAATCTCAATAAGTTATTTATACATGTAAAAAAATTTAAGTTATATATAAGGGCAAAGTCAAAAGATCTAGGAGGATCATCAAACCTACTGTGAATTGATTTGGCCTTTTTGAGCAAGATTAGATAGGTTTAGGAATAAGATTTGCTATATCTAGGACTCCATCGTAAATCAAAATTTCACAAGGTCATAATTTCTAATTCAGGAGGAATTTGACAATGCAATGAAAGGTAAAGTTGATATAGGAGTTGAGAATAACTTTCATCAAGAATTTAAATTTTTTATATTTTTCTAACTTAAAAATTTAGTCTCAACTAGGAAAAGAATCTGACCTGGATTCTAAAAGTGCAAACATCAGTAGTATAATAAAGATCTTATACCACAGATTATATATATTGATTGAATAGTAGAAAGATTTTATCCTACTTTTTATCTCTTTTAACTAGAAGAGATTGAATTGAATTTAGAATTTGAACCTCACTAATACAAATAAAGAAATTGAATCAATTTTATTATTCAATTAACGAAAGAAAAGAAGACTTAGAACTCTGCTTTTGCAACTTTCTTGTTTTCTACTATAATCTATTCAAGATCTAAATTGAGTGGATTGAGGAAATTACATTCTGTTTTCTCTGATCAAATTACATTGTTATTAAAACCTTGGTCCTCTCAAAAAAAGGGCCTTAACTAGTTCAAGTTTATAAGTAGTATGAACAGACATGAGAACAACTTTGATGATCGAAGTAAGTCAAACAAACAAAGATGAGGATGGCTTCTATCTTAGCTAGATAATGACATAAAGACTTGTTACGATCAAAATGGAGGAGAATATCACATTATTTGCGAAGCTTGTGTCTCGACTAAAGTAGCTCCAACACTTGGAACTCATAGAGCAAAGCTATGTCAAATATTTTGAGATAATGAGCAATCCTCCACCAAAGAGGCATTGATCTGTAGTTTTAGTTTAGCAGGAGTTAAATTTTCCTAACAAGAAAAGTCCTTATTCAAGAGTAGCAGGCTAGTTTTGGATCAATTCCACCACTTTGGATAGGATTAGACAAGTTTTGAGAGCGAGATCTACCATATCCAGGAACTAATTGTGAGCCAAAATTTCAAGAGGCTGTAATTTTTAATTTAGGAGAAAATTGATAATATGATATAAGATAAAGTTGACATAGGAGTTTAGATTTAGTTGCCAGCCAAAGTTAAAAATATCTATACTATTTTCTATTTTAGAAAAAAATGGTCCCTAGTTAAGAGAGAAATCTGATCTGAACTTTTGAAGAATCGGTTTTATTGGTATAAATAGAGGCATTGTGCCAGATATTTGTACACATTTATGGAGAAAAAGTAAAAAAAATTACTTTGCTTTCTATCTAATTCCTCTTTTAACTTAAAGCATAATTCGACCTAGATTTGAGGATTCAAACTTCACTAGTATAAATGGAGACCAATATAATAATTTTATTCAAGTTAATGAGAGTAAAATGATTTGAACCCTTGTGTTGAAATTTCTTTTCTTTTATTATTTTATTCTTAAATGTTTGAATGGAATGGTTTGAAGAGAATTCTATCTTCTCCCAAATCGGATTAGCAAACCATCATTTACACTAAGAATAAGTTTAAACAAGGTCCAAACTCAATTTCTCTAACTTAGAGACGGAGATAATAGGAAAGCATTCTATTTGAATTATCAAGGATTTTTTCTATTTTGTTTTGTAAATACAAAGATAATAAAGGATTTTTTTAAGCGAAAAAACCAAAAAACTACTATAGCCTTACATGTATTTTTTTTAAAATAAATTAAAGAGTTCGCAGGATATAACATCTACAATATTTTGACATATAAATGTGCATTTTTCTCTTGACATTGTATGCCACTACATTTATGAAATATACATAGGGCACAATTATTTAAGTCAATAGTTTCTTAAAAAATGCTTCCTTAATAATATATCTCATATGAGAGTGATTTGTTCTTTAATGATATATTTTTGTGCTGCTAAATCTTCGATATAGTTTTCAAATAAAATTTCACTTCTTTTCTTACTGTCGCAATCGGATCATTTTTATATTTTCTTACGATCACCCCATTATCTGTACCATTAGTCACTATGTAAATGTGTGTGTGTATTTAATTGAGTGGGTAAGATTTCTTTGTGATTATGGATAACCAGCCCCCTATTGATCTTCATACGTTCATAATATGGAAAACCTCTCATGTCTTTGGAAGAAGAAGTCCCCCGATTCCTCTCTATTCTCAAATAAAGCAAGATTTAGACTTAACCCAAATATACCTCCACAATTAAGCAAGATCCAATCGTAGAGTATCAAGAAAGTCAAGAGTACAAGACGTAGACCTAATGCGCAAAGTAAGACAATTTTTGCTCACCTCATGGACCCAAAAATAAATTGAGTCAACACTAGGTTATGTTAGACTAATTTGGTCTTAAACTAAAAAAAAATGATTTCTTTTTCTAACCTAATATATAGAACTTCCTTTCTACTCTTGCATGGTCTTTAAAGATGGGACCAGGCGACCGACCTTCATCAAACGCTACCATGTACAAATTATTATAGTTTGAAATATTTGCTACCTTGGAATGATGGATGAATGGGTGCATCATATAGAACTCGGATTGAAATTGAATTGGATACGGTTCAAATATTAGG
>JAOXJJ010000139.1:3540998-3558202 GCA_025769935.1 Phoenix roebelenii | reverse complement strand
TGTATGTATATGTAAACATATTAAAAACTGGGTCCAATTTCCACATCACTTAAAACTACACTTCTATCAAGAGGTGAAGGAAGAGGCGTAAAGCATCACCGAAATAACTCCTATGCAAGAATCAAGTTGTTGTTAAAAAAATTTGTGCTATAAATCTGTCTCCAAATCCAATTTTAATTAATAGTCCCATTTCTCAACCTCTATTTGATTTTCCAATTAAACATGCTGGCCAACTCGATATTTCCTCTAATGATGTGGGGAAGATGCCATTGTCACCATCATGCTTGCTCCTTTTTGACTTAAAAGTCATTGATTAGAAGGCCCCAAGGGAAGAAGTCATTGGAGATTCTCCAGTATATCACGGGGAGATGGGAGCTTTGGAAGCTTGTTGGGTGTTTGATTTTGTCATCCGTGACATGGGACTTTTCACTGCAATGTTCATGTTCTTTAGCAATACCTATCAATCAAGTGATGTAAGGACTTCACCAAGATAAGAGAAGCAAGCTGCCGATGAGGACTCATCATTCCATCATGATTCATTTTATCCTTCTTCATCTAAATGAAATATCTTTTAGCTTTTGCTTTATAATTAAATGGTGTTTGCTTGACATGTACACTGTTCGTTTTTAATTGCGCTAGTAAATCATAATGAAAAAGTTGGTTGAATTGATTGAAATCTACAAATATTTATCATCACAATCTCTCACACACGGGCGCGCATACACACAAAAGCATGCATACTGATAGTTGAAGTAGGATTGGCAAATTAAAAGATGATTAAACACCCTCAAGGCAGATCAAGAGTGAAGCTAGTAAGGCATTAGCATAGATTGTTTGAGATGATTTGGACGAGTACAGTTTGATCTTGAGACCTATTTTGATTTGCGAGAGGGTATTTTGAGGGAAAACTATTTAAGGATGATCCTATTTCAAATACATTCATATCTTGTCCAGCCTTGTGTAATTGTCACTATCTCCATGTCATAGATTTTTTTTTTTTTTTTGTTCTTTTTCAGCAACCAACGTTAAACATCTTTGCTTGGGTACCGTAACAAAGCCTACAATATTGGACCCAAATATAGTGCAAGACCATAATGTGAGCCGATCGGTACGGGCAAGGCCAGGTTCAGGCCCCAACCAGAGAAAAAGCTACATGTCTTCACCTAAATCTGGCCTATTCACGGAATTTTGGGCTGTCAAGTTTCACCTACTCAACATGGTGAAAATAAGGATACTTCCTTTTGTTAGCTACGTTCAAGTGCATGTATCACTAGACTTGGCATGCACGTAAATGACCACAGTTTTCCATTGAAATGTCCTTCGTCACAAAATGACAATATATCTTATGAAAACTTTCACAGTTGCATTCCATCTGTGACAGAGACAATCTAGAAAGACTCGTCAAGTAGTTTATTTACTTTGACAAGGAGAGACCTCTCCTAGAGTCCATTAATCAAATCAGAGTTAGGTTAATGCCTTTTATTCTTAGATGCCAGAACCAATGAACCATCCATGGCTTCTGATGCAGCCATTGGACAACATCTGACTGCAACTAAGTAGAATGTGGTAGGTTCCCCACCTTGTCACTGGTTATCAGATTCGCAAACACATATACTTTGACAGGCGGATTGGTGTTAACGAGACATTGCACTATATAAATGATATTTCAAGTTGGATCCATGGTTATTTTAATAACGCGAGGAAAATAAGATTTGATTGTTAATCATGTTCCTACATTAGGATATAATTCTCAGAATGTTATTGCTTGTAATTTGGAATTCGTGGGAGGAGGTTGTTGCTAGCTAGGCATGTGGAGATTGGACATGGTCTATCTTTGGATGTTTTGGCCACACTTGGCCATAAATTTCAAACCATGCTAACTAGGTTTGCCCCCAACGGTGGAGGGCACAAGAGTTGGGATTCTTGGAAATGCAACCACTGGAGTTTAGGAGGTGAGCCAAGTAGGGATGGAAATGGATTGATCTAAGCTGGGCCACGCACCTACCCGAGCATGGCCGATTTTTTTTCTTTTTTTTTCGGCTTCGGGCTGGGCTTAAGTCCAAAATTTTGAAAAATTATAGCTCAAGCCCAGACACAAGTATGACCCAAACTTGATTGGGCAAGCCCGAATTATCCGTTTGGGCCAAAAACTAGGCTAGCTTGAAATCAATTGAAGTTTAATCTTTCATATTGTAGCTTCATGTTAGCAATCATTGGATGATCATAAATATATTTATCAGAAGAGTAAATTAATAATATATAATTGCAAATGGTTTTGTTATTTTCAGAGTTGTTTGTAAACAAGTATCTCACTGTATAATTACTAACTTATCAATCAATACTACATAATAGACAATTTTCCAAAATTTGCTCTCTCCCATAACATAAGTAAATGATACATTATTCTCCTTTGCTTTTCGATCATTCTCTCCAAATAATATAAAAAAATCAAAATGAGATGTGAAGTCGATGCCCTGGAGCCAGAAAGCAAGCGAGAAGCTGATGCCCATTTTGCTAGTTTTAAGCTCTAGAGCTAGAAAAGGAAGACTACCAATGTAAACATGAAGTCACGAGGCATGCCGATCTATTTTGAGGCCAGCCATACAACGTGAATCGGTGAGAAAAAAATGACATTGATAGGGTGGGTGAGACATCGATAAAGTTATTTTCGATGTCAGGGAAAAGGTTAATTCTGGGTGAGACATGGATAAAGTTATTTTCGATGTCAAGGAAAAGGTTGACCCCCCCTAATAATGGAAGCACCAGTACCCATATAGGACAAAGCCTTATGATTCCCCTCCTTGCAAGATTAGCGATAATTTCTTTCGAAATCCCCAGCTTGGCAATCTCCAAACTCTCATCCCCTCCCTTTACATTCCCCTTCTCCCATCGTTGAAGTCCTCCATAGTGTACTCCGTGAAAGCCACATCAGTAGCCTTGAACCCCAGTGGTTCCGCCAAGAAATGAAACTCCCTCGGCGAAACACTATCGAACCCAAGCTTTTCCATGACTACAATACCATGGAATGGCTAGAATATGGTGGCAATGGTAGAGGACAAAGGCTCCGTAGAGATCAATGACGACAACCAAAGTGATTCCGCTGAGACTAGGGCGGCTAGGTATCACCTCAACATCAAGAAGGCAATCGAAGCTAACCTCTGGAACATGTAATTCATCATTCTAAGGTAGAAATCCTAAATGGAGAGAGAGGTGGAGGGAGGATAAACCCTAGAAAATGGCTAAGGGTTTGGGGAAGAGAGGGAAGGAGAAGAGGAGACGGGAGAGGGTGGGGAGATTAGCGATCGGTGAATCGAGTCTACGGATTGAGCCTATAAATTGATCAGGCCACATAATATAAAAGGGTCGGATTGAACCACTAATGACTCGAGCCTAATTTTGAAATATACCTAGCTGCTTGAGTTCGGGCTCTATTTCAGGCCTTATTTAGGCTCAGGCTTAGACCGAGCCAATGATATACTCGAGCTTGGCTTGAAAAATATAAGAATTCTATATGCAATCCCAAACTTAATCTAAACTCTTTCGAACCTAGCTCATAGCCCAACTAGAAGTCGGCTCGGCCTGATGAGCCTCGGGGGGAATTAGTGTCATTGTTGGACTTTATGAAAAGGAGAGCTGGCTTCTAGCTAGTCTTCCACTCAGATGATAAAAGCAACTTAAGGGAAAAAGTAATAGTCTCAAAATTACAGGAAATTCACAAAAAATTGTTAGCCAACTCAGGCCTTAGAACATTGAACCTAATAAAACAAATTGAGTAATAGAAGAAAACGGGTGATCTAAGGCTTGAAACATGGTTCAGTGATTGTACCTAACCCTAGCCCTTCACGGCCGGCTAGTTGCTAAGCGTCGAACCTAGGATTGATGAATGGAAAAAGACTAGAGCATCAAAAGCCCAAAAACTAGAGAATGGTTATTAGCTAAATGCATCTAATCAATGAACATTTAACCCGGAATGCATAACCTCTCATACCAAGCAATACTTAGGCTGATTACAAGCATTTTCAGCCCTAAGTTTGTAAGCAAGTTCTATGTGTTGAAATACCAAGGAATTGGAGCAACATGGGAGCTCTACCGTCAAAGAATGGACGTGAATGCAACTTGTATGGACAGGGCCCATTTCTACCCACTCTTGCTCAGACCCCATCACCAGTTTAGTTGCGGCCAATAACACAACAGGGAAAGGGTGAGACTTAACCAACTTACATATAGATTCGGAGATGCATCAAAACCTTTTCTGAAAGAGGAGCAGATCAACTTATGTTTCCCGCTAGCATTTAAATCCTAAGCTGACTAGGATTATACAACTTGACCGTTGCCTTGACTCAGGTTCGTTGAAGTGACACTTAAGTCAATACCTAACAAACTTCGACTCTAGCTGACACACTGAAATTAATAAATAAATAATCGATAAGGCAACGTTATCGGATATAGGATTCACATTTACTCTCAACACTCTCATAGTTCTAGTTCATACGCAACCATTAAAATGATTAACCATTTAAGGTGTTGAGTAGGCACTGTAGCAAGTGACAAGCTCATTCATAAGCATATATGCAAGCCATTTGCCATATCAAAAGCTAAGTAACATTCTGATCATTCATACTAACATATAATTAAACTGAGTGCAGAACGGAGCATCTAACCACAACCTCCTTGCAGGCAGTACTGAAAGGGGTGGACAAAAAAAAAAAAAAAAAAGAGGAGCAGAAAATAAGCTACTTAGCTAGCGTTCTCCGTCAAGCTCTTGAACTCTCTGAAATCAATCCTCCCATCACCATCCTCATCAAACACTCGTATCATCCTCTCACAATCCTCCAGCTTCATCCCCTCCCATCCCAACCTCCTCAACACAGCCCATAGTTCCTTGGGGCTAATGAATCCGTCCTCGTTCCTGTCAAACACATAAAATGCTTCCTCCAACTCCTCCAAAGTAGCTTCTTTCTCCTCCAAAAGCACATGAACTCCTTCCACTAGTCTACACTCCTTGCACTTGCCATCACCTCCCCTCTCCCCCACATCATCACTCCTCCAACCCACCATTCCAAGACTTCTCATGACCAATTTAATATCATCATAGGTTAGTTCTCCTCTATTGTTGCATGACTCACATTCCTCGGGTGAAAAGGCCTCGTCTTCGCCTTCCTCCTCCTCCTCAACAAAGGACTCATCTTGAACGATACACTTGATGGGGGTGAAAAGAAGGCGGATGATCAGTAAGCAACCGCAAAGGATTCCTCTGGTGAAGATGGCTATGTTGCAAACTCTAAAGGACGTAAAGTATGCGATTAAGTTGAAGAAGACGGAGCCTTCCATCGCGACTTATCTTGGTGTGAATGAGATTTAAGCGATGACGACCTGATCCTTCTGTCATGTATGAAGGGCCATTTATAAGTTTTTTCTGCCCGTAAAGGAGTCTAGCTTCCAGGCAAGTGCATGGAAGGTGGTGGGAAGAGCAAATCCTTTTTGCAATTTACTTCCATGCAATTATATCGTTCCATTCCTTTCTTCCACGTAATAATTCCTGCAACTTCCGTGAAAGGGTTTGGAAAGCGACCAACCTTTGACCAAAGCAACTATTCACATGGCCCAATGGACCTGAGCCCATACCCAGTTCTATGCACCGCCTTCCATTTGATCATGGCATCCAACCCTTTTTTTTTTTTTTTTACAGTTTTAGTATGCATACATCCAATTAAAGCAAAAAATAAAAAACAGTTTAGAAGAAGAGGTGTGGTCATGCAGCTGTCTCTAAAAAAAGCTGTCGAAATGCTGAGCAATAAAGAAGACAACCCAATCAGCTTCACAAAGATGATCTCATAATAAAGGTTTTAAGTCTTTAACATATGGGTTCAGTGACCTCTGGTAGAGGTTGGAAAAGCTCAGACTTGGACCGAGTCCGCAATTGACTTATAATGTATACTGTGGGTCTTTATCTTTATGGAACTCAGTCTTCCTTATCTTTATGGAACTCGGTCTTCTTTTTTTAAATGAAGTCTTTCCTTGTAAGTCCCTGGGTGACTGAAACCAACCTAACAACAGGCAGTTGCTGGTATCGGATTCCCAAGACAAAGTAGAGTCTTAAAACTTGTAGGATATCCTGCTGACATAAACGAGCACTAGGACGTTGCTAGTCAACCATAATCCACATTTGAGATTAGTTAATTATTTCTAGGAGACGCACATGGATTAAATCACATTGCAATTTCTGAGGAAGAATTGAAGTCATCAAGAAAGATGCTTTGATGTCAAGCAAAGTGTTTCAATCCTATCTTAGGGTGCGGGCGATGATGTGCGCGATTCGACGTCATACATTGCTTATAGCCAATGTAATCTCCTGTCAGTGGGCTTTAGGAGCCTAGTTTTGTTCTCCCCCTTCGTCCACCAAAATAAACAATAGACACAAAAGTAGCCCACATACTTGCAGCTTCAATGTAAGATGACAACAGAATCTATTGACATCAAATTGTCCACGCATGTTGACTCATCTATCTATAACAACCCAGAACCTAACCTAAAATGGCTAGCCCGAAGGTATTATTTAAGTTTCTTGATCCTGTATAAGTACCCAAGATCTACCCAACAAATAACCGATGTGGATCTAAACATACGCCCGCATGGATCTTCACATATTCCCTCCGTTTTAAGCCTTAACGTCTTTGCCAGATTAAGGGTTCAAATCCATTCAAATCTAATCACAAACACCACGATCGGTCCGTGGTCAGCCCCAATAGAACTATGCTACAGTTTCTTTTAATTCACATAGGTTATAGGCTGGGTCCGCTCTAATACTATTTGTCATAACCTAGAACTTCACCCAAAATGGCTAGCCAGAAGGTATTATTTGGGTTCTTTGATTCTATATAAGTACCCAAGATCTACCCAGCGAATAACCGATATGAGACTAAACATACGTCCACATGGGTCCTCACACTTTCTGGTTTAGATATGGAATGCATCTTAATTACAAACAAAAAAGGAAGAAGATAAGGAATGCATCCTCACAAGAATTAGAAAAGGAGATGGGACACATTTAGGGCCAAGTTATTAGTCAAAAATATAAATATATGACCTGAACCCGACCACAAACGAAAGATAACATAGATGGAATAGAGGTAATAGGTTTTGCAAACCAAACCAACAATATAATCCTTAAGGTCATAACTATTTCAGTCTATCGCACCATGAACAAAATCTCCTCCTCTTGTAGCTCCCTATTTCATGGATCTCTCCCTCTCCTCTATCCCCGTTTGTTGGTTCCCTTTCCCTTCTATTTTTCTCATGTTTACCATCCGAAATGAGACTGAGAACCCGAGACCTAACAATTGGAATAACCTGATAGATCAAAAGGATCAAACTAAATTGGAACTTCCCCAATTGTCATACATGTTACACTTGAAATTATGTCAACATTTGCAGCCACATGAAATGAGTAAACCACATGCGACATGCCGCTGGGATTTAAGTGACCTGTGCTGTATGACTGTGTCGATATGAAAGGAAGCATCAACTGTAAAATTTTTGCACACATATTGCCAATGTTATGAGTAACCGAGTATGTTTGGCATTCATTCCTCCCTCCTTGTAAGGCCCTTAGTCTTAATTAAGCAACAGAGCAACTTTATTGCACCAAAGAAAAAGAAAAACGAAAAAAAAAAAGCTTATGAACAATTGCTGGAATTGAGATTTATGGAGACAGTTTCTGACGTTTAAAGACCTAGATTTCAAAGTCACAATTCATGAAATTTGAACGTCAATATTACATAACAGCAAAAATTTTGAACTCTGTACCATGTTCCACGTTTATGGTTAGCTAAGTAAATTTTCTTGTGCAATTTCTGAGATTTGTTTTTTGAAGTCAAGAAAAATGCTTTGATGTGAAGTAAACTGATATAAATTCTATACTGCCTTACGGTATGGGTAATCCACGTCATCCATGATGTTTCTTGCTCACGTAATCTCGGATTTTTGCAGTTGAGGAGGCTGCCTAGTTTTGCTCCCCCTCCCCCAAACAAAATAAACAATACAGCCTCTCTGTCTTGGCAACTTACACTCTAAATGATGACAAAATCCATGCAAACACATTGAAACCAAAACATCCTTTACTTCTTTACCCATGTATTTGTTTTTCTTCTTTTCGAGAATAAAAAAATAAACTTGACACATGCACTCGATAAGGAATGCATCATCAAAAGAAAATAATTAGATGCGGAGATTATGGCTGCAAAATGATCAGACCAATCCGTATCCACAAGAGGGATCGGGACCAGGTCTTAAAGATCGAAGCCTATTCACATTTTGGATCCTTTTACAGTGAGAAATGCGTTGAGAGTGCCACCATCCTGAATAGAACTCAGAACCTCAGGCTGCAGAGAGGGCACATTTGGGTCAAGTTAATTATCAAACATCATGAAGATAATGATCTGAACCTGACCACGATCAAAAGATAACATAGGTTGAATGCAAGTATTGGATTTTCCAAACCGACCTAAAATATAATCCTTCATGGACCTAAAATCTGTAATTCTTCTTATCTCTTGAACCATGAATATAATCTCCTCTACCCTCCTAGCTTCCCCTTTCCTAGCTCTCCATGCATTACCTCTGCCTCCCCTCCTCTGTTTCTATTTCTATCCTTCAACTATTACCTCTTTCCCTTCCTCTTCCCTCGTCTTCTCCACTCTTCTAAGCATTACCCTTCACCTTTTCTTCTCACCACCTTCATCTGAAATAAGATTATCCAGGCAACTAAAGGATTGCCCTCAGATCGATCGGACAAGGTTCTCCCAGATCAAGACTACTAGAATAACACAAAAGGAAGCGAAATCAATCCATGTTCAAGCCAACCAAAATAAATTGGAACTTCTCTGACTCCTACATATCTCACACACTTGAATTCTGCATAAATTTAACACATCTGCAGCCCCATAAAATGTACAAACCATGTGCCAGATTTTAAGTGACATGTCCGCCAAGCTTCAGATCTATGACCTTTAAGATATTTTGCTGCACCACTGTATGAATATGAATGGGGCTATCCATTGCAGAATTTTTACCCATATTATGCTCATTTTGGAGTTTGTTTGACATTTATTTCTCCTTCCTTGCTAGTCCTCATTCTTAACAAAGAAACAGAGAATTTTTCCTTTAAAAAAGGCTTAGTTATGAATATTTGCTGGAATACAGATTTATGGTGATGGATGTTCTAATGATCAAATACTTGCATTTAAATTCACAGCTCATGAATCTTGAAAATCAATATTTAATAACAGAAAAAACATAAATCAAGAGTTCAATCCAGGCAGGCAAACTTTCCCCATCCTATTTACCAATTAAAAAGGCCCCCAATTGATCTAATTTTACCATCTGCAAGGTACTTAAATTGGAGAATGAAAAGGACATTGAATCTATTGAGGCAACTTGCTGATTAGCAGTAGTTTTACCTACTCTAGTTGGATGTTAAAGTCGTGGCCAGCCAGAAGGCAGACATCACATCCACAACGCTATGGAAAGAAACCTAACAGCAGATGAGAATAAAGGATATCTAGATAAGGAGGAAACTGAACAAACAGCTCTTGATTATTTGAACAGCTCTTGATCATTTCATTTTCTGGAAAACTACTGCAAAAACCATTCAGCCATGAACTGCTAAAATTATCTACCTCAAATAAGGCTTGGTGGTTATGGTTACGATCAGAGGGTACTGGTACCATGGTGAATATCTTGCCATCCCACGAAGCAGTTAGCCACTAAAGCTTTAGGATGATATAATCCAAGCCTGTAAAAAACCTCCATGGTTTTCAAGCAAAATAAATAAATAAATAAACACCTCTAAATATGAATGCCAGGGAATGTCAAAGATAGATGGTGCCCACCCTACATAGAAATAATGGTGATTTGCAATTTTAAATGATGTCTTATAAATATGTAATAATTTTATGTAGTTCGAGAAATTTTTTATTCAAAAAGGAAGCTGAAATCATTGAGATGGGAAAGTCCACTTAGATTAGAATTTCCAGATATCATGAACTTTCTCATTCTCTATCTCCTTTTACCCCAGGTTATACCATTAGCCTCCCTAAAGTTTCATCCCTGATATACTATATTATGAAGTAAGAAAACATGATCGGAAAATACACTTGTCCATCACAATCCGAAGCCTATTTGCTTAAAATGGCAGATCCCTATCTCCTTGAGGTGGCAAACAGCAGCACTAGACCAAAACAAGCAGAATTCCTTTGCACGAGAAAGAAGTGATTATACAGTGTCAAATGTTGTAAATGATAGTGGCACAAAGTTCGCTCCAGCAGTAACTTCTATGATGAAGCGACCAACTACTACTGAATCACCACAAACTCAGTATTCTGCTGCTAATGCTTTAATGTCAAAACCAATTTTGAGCAAATAAAAGTAAATGTTACCAGTACAATGGAGAAAAACCTTGATACAAAAGATCAACAGCGACAAGCAAAGTAGGTTACAGTGAGCAGGAGACCGGTGCTATCAAACTAAAAGGTGCCAGGACTGTAGTTGTCTTGCTTCAAAGATGATGGAAAACCTTAGATCCCTAATCAAGCAGCATGAGATATCAAGCAATTCTCATACACAAGGCCATACAACAGTTTCAAACATTCTTCAACAAAAGGCTATGACAACATGCACATTACATTTTAGTTCTGACGTAAAATGACCTAGTTACTTTGTTCATGTTCTATACTTGCAATATAACTCAACCAAAATTCGCAAAAAGTATAGATATACCATGTGATATAATTGCTCTCTATTGTCAGCAAATGCTATACTGCCATCTTTCAACTGTCGCATGATTGATGTACAAAATTTGGAAAAAATAAGCTAATTATTGAGCTATTATAGTTATATAGGTATGATAGGTAAACTTTAATGAATTATAGTAAATCTTCAACAATAGTTTTCAGGGAGTATAGATGATGCTCAAAGTATCAAAAGCAATAAGCAAGTTTCATTACCAAAATGGTATATAAAACAAATTGTCACTACATATGAGACACTGAGTGGATGAAAGCAATAGTATGTTCCATAACTTTCAACCTCCTCCATCATAGGCATTGAAGAAGATGCAGAAATCATACTTTGAAGCGTTAAAAAACAACATAAAAACTTACCAATTTAATAGTACTGCCTGCATGCATGCATGCAATATTTGAATAGAGAAAATCATACAACATCATGATAAGAAATGTATACCTTGATCTCATTTAGAGAAGAGTTCATGGATTTGGACGTGTACTTTTTGTAGCTTTTCCCACCATTCGAACATCATTTATTGGAGATATAAACAAAAACCAGCCCTTTGTCTTAACATAATTGGACATAAAACTCCAACTCGTAATGCAAGAGAGGTAATAATTGATAAACTTGTTTCAGAGAAGCTATAGGTAATAACTTTTCCCCTCTAAGATACTATGATACAACGTTCTTGAGCCAATGGGAAATCTTCACAAACCTGACAGCTCTAGTGGCGGCTTAAGGAAAAGCATGAGTAAGCTCTGAAGCCAGCCTTCTGTCAGAAGTGATCATGAATCATCGTTTATCAAATAACTTAACGAAGTGACACCATATTAGGGCCACAAATAAAAGCAACTCCAATATGCTTAAACCAAGGGGGCATTTTTGCATTAACAGTCCATGCAATTGAAGTTCTTTACAGGAACCATCACAGCAGATCCCCTCATGTGCTCTCTTGAAATGTCTGTGATCGAGTCAATGCTGCCGGATTTGCCAGTAGGACTTGAGCAGCATCTGTTGTGTGACCCTTGTTTTCAGTTTTAGAATGGAAAGCTTTAAAAATGCCACCTTTCTTGATGGACTCATGAGGCCTAATACCTAGGGTTGCCCAAATAGAGCTCTTTGCAGCTTCATCTGGATCATCAATTCTCAGTGTCTTGGGAACCCATAAAGACTTCTCTGTCTCGCTTTGTAAAGCAGCATCTCTAGAATGCTTGCCTAAGTTTGGAGAGCTATTACCTGAACAACCTCTGCTGCTTGCAGATGATGATGGTGATAGGCCACCATTAGATCCAACCCAGGGAATATTCAGGATTCCACTGGGGCAGCTAGACATGCAACCCCAAAATGAACTGGGCACATATTGGAATGGAATAGTAGGTGCACAAAAAGCAGGAGTGGTCATCATAGGTGGGCACCATGGGACTGGATTTGGACTGCCATTCTCCGGTCTGTAAACCAGCTCAGAAGAGCACTGACCTGCAGCAATGGAACTAACACTGTTCCATCCTGGATTCCATGGGTAAATCCAAGGAGGCCCAGGAAAACTTTGAAGGTGGTACATCAGAGTTAGTCCATTACAGTAGCTCTGCAAGCCATTTTGTTCAATGTGAACTGGAATTTCATGATGATCATTTTCCACACAATTAGAGGGTGTCACAGAAGATTTACAAGAGGCTTCTTCCCTGTTTTCTCCACCAGCCGAAAAGTCTGTCTCAGCATTTCTCTTCTGTTCTCCAAGACTAAGCACAGAGGCCATGGACTCACAAAGTGGTGCTTCTGAACCAAATTTGAGGACAGTACCATTTCCTTTCAAGGGCCTCATGGGAGCAGAAAGACCAGCAGGAAGAGCCTGATGACTGCATGAATCAGAGGCATCTACTTGATTACATGGCATTCCATCAGATGTCACATAACAGCAATGTGATGCAGAGTGCTTATTTTTTCTCCTTCCAGAACCTACTGGAACATTCCTCATTGTCCCTCCAGCAGTCCAGTATCTCTGACAATTCTTACAGAAGTGCCTAGGTTGGTTTACATTATAGTTGTTATAGTAACAGAACTTGGTATCCAAACTGTCGCAGCGAGGACATGGCAGAATCTTGTCTGGCTTCTTGAGCACCTTCTCTTGGATGGAGGCATGGGCCTCAGTCTGATCTTTCTCAGGCTTAGGATCTGCCACCACATTGTCATCACGACTGGACATGTGATGGTCATCTTCTTTGCCACTGTTAGAACCAGAACAGCTAACTGGCTTAGTCTGGTCCAACTTCTCTGCTGCATCAGAAATCGAATCTTTGACTTCAGTATCTATGACTTCTCTTCTTTCATCCTGAAACACAGGATCCAATCAAAACACTTTGCAATGAAATGAAAAAGCAGCAACCAGCAGGAGAAAAAACTATTATTAAGTGTATATGTAAACCCAAAATGGAAAAGAGTCGACAATCTTCAACAATCATCACTAAAAACCTAATACTTCCACCAAAAAGCACCTTAAAATTTCTGATTAATTTTCTAACTTTGTTCGCATTGTTGAAACTAGTTTTTGTACAGAACCTTCAAGTGGTTATCCTGATAGCTCCCCCTCCTATTTTACATAGTTAGGCATCTTAACTTTCCTGAATCTGAAGAGTCCCACTTAGAAATGTATGAAGGAATTGTAGATCAGCTGTCTGCTTTTCTCTCAAGGCGATCACTGCCAACCATGTATCATACTCCATCCATCATTTAATGCGGGAGAAAAGTGGAGAAATACTGGTGCTGAATATGATTGATTTGAGAATAAGTGGATGCCAACATATGCAAACTATTTAGATATGATAATTACTTGTAATGTTGTAAACTAGCTACTTGATCATTTCTTCCTTTTCTTGTTCTATAAGTTGCCTATTGATCATTTAACAATGTCTAAAGCACTGTTATTCATGTAATGGATGTAAATTAAAATTCATTGCCCTTTTGAATCACCTTCTTTTTGAATATTTGTCTGCCTAATAATGATTTATTAGTGAAATATAAATTGTTCCTGATGGATTATAGATGTTCTTTTGGCATTGAAGTTATTAGACCTCTGGTCAGATAATACTTGCAACACATGCAAACCCCCTTAAAATAGTTTAAAGATGTCAACTATAACATCAAACATAAAAACATTACATCCTAATTATCCTCTAAATTTAGAAGAACCAATGTTATAACCAACATTAAAGCTCACATTTCTCCCCAATGAATCTTGATTCAACCACCAAAGTTTCTGTTTATAGAAGGTGCATTATCAAGACATGCAGTTCATTTTTAGGTGATAAACAAGTTTTATAACGGGGATTCATGTCCATTTCCCGGGTCATATCATTATTTTGAGATTTAAAGCAACAGCTGAAATCTCTTTTTTTTTTAAAAAAATATTTTTTTTACCAGATTTGAATCTATATCCAGGGAAACTTACTAGAATCTATTCATATTAGACAGGGTTTAGGGCTTTAGTAATTGGTATCCAAAATCATCCGAAACGGAATCAATTTTCAATTTTTTCAAAAAACATATGTGAATCAACTTATTTTTTTCATGAATTCCAAAGTTTCAACGACGAGAAAACAGAACATTAATCACGGTAAGCAATTGAAGTCCAAAAATTGATCGCGTGTCGACTAGCTAAAAATCATCGAAGCAAAAACCAAAAAAACAAAAGATGAATTTTACCATCGGAACACCTCAAATCAGATATCAATACATCTTCCATTAAGAAATTATGATAGAAAAAATATAATTTTTCAATCATATATTGATTCAATCCACAACCAAGAATCAAAAAAAATATATATCCAGAAAATAAAGAACGAAAATCAATCAACAAAATGAACAACAAACAACGACCATTTCAACTAACTACCACTCGAACCATAGAAGAAGATGAGGTCATAACAAAGAAGGGCAATCCCGTTCTCTCCTCACCTTCTCCTCGACGGCCGGCGCCTCCTCCGTCGCCGGAGCCGGGCCGGAGATCTCTCGGGCCTCCACCTGGGCCTGTCCCTCCGGCAGAGGGATTGTCCTGCCGAAGAGCTTGATCGCCGGATCTCTCGCGTCGGCCATCTCCCCGCCGCCACGATCTCTCCACCCCAAGTCCAAGGATTTGGAAGTTCACCTCGGTGGGGAGGAGGAGCGAGCGCGGAAAGCGAGAGGGGTAATTGTAAAAGAAACCCGAGAAGGTGACCGGGGGATGCCGGTTAAAACGTGGAAAGACATTCGCACCGCATTTCGATACACTCAACGCAACTCTACCACGATCGCGTGGGACCCATAAAGAGTGGGGCCCACATAATCCAGTGGGTGGGAATATGGGTGATCTAAAATACTGGCGACCGTTGTAGGAGGCGGTGACTGGATGCCAGGTGGGAGTCCAAGTCAGCGGAAGCGGAGCCACCGGTTCATGGTGATCATATGGGATGGCGTCATCGTCTGGAATGGACGGTGATACGGCCATGCGGGGACATCTGGGTCCCACATCTGTCACAGGCATGTGCCCATTTGCCCCTCCTTTCCATTTTCAATCTAATCTAATGGAAAAAGGTTGGAGATGTGAATTAATATCATATTTATATTCATTAGGTCAGATGTGAATAGCTTAATATTCTATTTTTATATGTATTCCTTTACAAAAATATAGATATTAATTTTAATATTGATTATATTTATATTCGCTAAAAAATATGGATACGGATATGGATTGTCAATATTCAAATCATATCATCTATTTTCTAGCTCAGCATATAAACAAAATCTATAAATTGAAATGGTATCTTAATTTTTAGCACTTTTGTTTTCATAAAATTGTAGCTTAAATATATTCTCTTTAAAATTTGAATAATAAGCAGTTATGAAGTACCTAATCCAAAACAAAAATTGTTTGCGAAAATATATAGAGGGGGTTGAATTGGGGGGTAAAGTAGTTATTTTCTTATGGCATGGCAAAATAGCTTTTTTTTTTTTTTTTGCTAAGGAGGGTGGAACATACGTGACATATTTTATTGAATCCAATTCATGATTTCTTTTCTTCTTTCCATTCTTTTATTCTTTTATATTGGCTTTTCTCCTTTTAATTTCTATTTTATTATTCAAACTTTCCTTCTTTTTCCAAAGAAAACACCCCTTCTGGTTTCTGAATATAGCCACTAACTTATCAAACTCATCTGTTCTTAGTTGAAGTTTTCAAATTCTTTGAAAAATTCTTTACAGACACATCTTCCCCTTCTTATATATAAGCACTCTTCTAACAAAGAACAGAGTATTAATGAATCATTATAAGAGTTGAAGAAACGAACAGACATCGCAGGGTGAAACAAGAAGGGAAGAGAGGGGTTGATTAGATACAGAGAGAGAGAGAGAGAGAGAGAGAGAGAGAGAGAGAGAGAGAGGAGAAAGGAGGAAAATGATAAGATTAAAATTCAATCCGGAAACTAAAAATCAAAAAGGTAAAGTAGCCACTTGAAGTCGGAAAAATGAGACATGGATAGGAGGTAATCCCACGCAAATATCAGCGCCCTCCGTAGCAGAGCCCCATTGCCGGCTTACCGGCAACCGCCGGTCACCCAGGTGGCCGTCCCATTCAAATGTCCTTTGTATTGCCCTCACGGCGGGCCCCACTCGAAAAGGCACCTCCCTGGTCAACCCTCCCGACCATACCGTAACTTCCTCTCCCACATCGCACGTGTGTCCGGCCAATATAAATTTCGCTTCAGAAGCTTTTGTCGGTCATCACCCTCCACGTGGAATATAGGGACCCACAGTACTCACATCGACACGTGTCAGTTCGGTGGGTGGCGAGGATCAGGAGGTGGCCGTAGATTTTTTTTTAATATTAGTTTTGTTTAATATAAACATCGATTATAATTACTCTTGGTCCACCTTAAACAATAAGGCTGCCCGAAGAAGTAAATTAGTAGATTTTTTTTTTGATAAAACAAAAAATTCATATCATTTCAATATCGATGCATTCTATAAAATTAGAAAAAAAATTATAAAATAAAAAAGAAACATATATGGTCCATAAAGTATTATGGAAGTGCTCGGCTATGTAGCCACCCAGTTTACAGTGCTATTTGTCTCTCGATAGATATGAATGATCCGAAATGCAATACAACTCGTAACTATTTATAATATATATTTAATAGTTAAAATTTTTATCAGTATTTAAGAAACTTAATGAGATTTCATTTGATGGAAATAATTATTCGATCAAACAATATATTAAGGTTTCTCTCCCATACCATATTATGCTTTCACAAATTAGCATTTGTTTTTGGGTGAATGATTATATAAGTGTGCACCATTCGAGGTATGCATGATAGCATTATATATATATATATATATATATATATATATGCTGTTACACGTTGGTGAACTGATATAAGTTTCGCCTATGA
>JAOXJJ010000139.1:3453499-3520548 GCA_025769935.1 Phoenix roebelenii | reverse complement strand
CTTAGGCATCGGAGGGCCGGCGCCGGAAAGCCCGGCCACCGGCTTCTTTGCAGGTCTTCCGGAGGACGCCGCCCGCCAACGGATCGCCGCCCGCCAACGGATCGCACCGGAGCTCCTCCCCCTCGACCGAGTGGTCACCCCCGGGTCCAATTTCCAGCAACAATGAGTATTTCGAAAGCTTTCATAAAATTGAATCCATGCATGTTGGTTGATTGTTCTTCTGATTGCAATTCTATTGCATGCATAGCTTGCAAAAAGTGGGTCAGCTTAGTCCTATCCATGTACTTTATTCTCCATTTATCCTTTGTGAATCTTGTCCACTTGAAGGTGGGGAATGTTAATATTTAGGTGGGCTGTGTCCAGGCTCAACACCATATCAAGAGCCATTTGATTAGCTATAGGACTTCTTACTTACAGGCTAGATATATGCCATTACATATCAAGAGCAGCAAAGTAGGTTTGGGATTCACTTGTGAATTAAGTTAGAGTCAGTTTTTTAGTTGTTTCGAGTTATTGAAAATTCTAAACTTATGAGTAAAAAAAATCCAGGGACTTGCATGCTTCCACTAATGAGACCAGGTTTGTTGGTTGGCTCCCTTCTCCTTGTGTGTATGTGCTAAAAAGATGTTCTAGATTCAAAAGCACAAGGTGGCATATCTATATATTTCTTGAATGAAGACATTTCTTACACATGCTTTGCATTCTTGGGGACATGAAATGTATGTCATAATTCATGCTGGTCCCACCCATGTTCGCCATGGTAGAGAGATGACTGAAATGTGGAGCATAAGATCAGTTCTCCTTTATTTTTTCTCTGAAATAATGTTTTAGTGGTTATGATGTACTAATTGTTTACACATTTCATGAATGAGGTTGATCAAGCAAGACTTTTTTGAAGCCATCATTTGGATGTTGCTGCAACTGACAAGCAAAAGCGGTCTTAAAGCTAATCGAAGCAATTGACTGGAGATTACTTGGCACACCGATAAATCCAAGTATGTCGACGATGGCAATTGTAAGAATTGTGGTGGAAATATGATGGATTTTCCTATCAGATCCCCACTGAGTTGCATCACCCAACCATTGCTTCAACTATTCAGCAACTTGCCAGAGTCGCATCTCTGGATTACTTACTGATATAAATTGCCTGTTTAGTGGCCTTCTTCTGCACTTTTGGAGGCATAAATCATGAAATTAAAAAGGATGATAAAATGTCAGATATCGATGTTTGTAGCCACTAATGCTTTGTAAATGCACCGTTGTGGGATTTATGTTACAGTGCAAACATCAACCACAGCCATGGATCCAACTCTTTTTTTTATTTTTTTGAGGGAGAATGGAGGAAGCAAAATACTTCCCCCAGATTTCATCAAGTCAAAAGAATGTACAGATTACAGAGTGAGCAAAGAATTTTAGGATACATATTATTATGTCATTTATGTTGTTATATATGTCCTTTACTTTCAGCTGACATTATAAGCTATTCTTGTGGCCCCCAAAATTGGTATCTTCGTGGGGAGGACTCACGATGATTACATCATATGAGAGTGAAGTTAGAAACTCTACTAAATAAAGTTGGTAAGTGCCCCACTTTAAAGCTGAATTCAAAGTCCACCATGCCTTTATTGCATTGCAATTTGCAATTGCTTGGTTTCGCCGAATCTGTCCATGTGAACACGAGACAAATCATTTATAAATTTTCTTTCACTCTGTAACAAAATTCAGGTGACTAGAACTCACTTGATTCACGAGAAAAGAAGAGAAAAAGTGCGATCAATAGAAAAATAAATAAAAATCTTATGTCCCGTCGGTGTTTTTAAAGAAGAAAAAAAGAAATGTATTTTTTTTATTAAAATAAAATTTTCATAATTCATGAAAAAGAAATATCAAGTGGGATATAGAAAAGTTGAATTCTCATTGGTTAGGAATTAAGATAATATTTTTCTAAATATATTCTTAAGCTTTTAGACAGAATGAAAAAAAAACGTTTATTAAAAATATGACGAATATTTCACATGTTCAATTAAACATAAACTATTATGTAATATATTATTTTTACGATCAATTAAATATATATATAATATTTTTTATATTATTATATTTTTAGGTATTAATTTTTCAGAAAAAAGAATTTACAGTAAAAAAAATATTTTTATAAAAAGAAGGAATAAAAGATAATTCCTTGGTCTCTTTTTTTCGCTAGAAAAAGAAAAAAACACGAAGCAAGGGGCCAATCTGATATTTTCGTTATGGATCTTCAGTGAAAAGCCCCAGCCTTGATTTCAGAGCCTGTCAGGAAGAGAAATCAAAAAATAAAAAAGCAGAGTGAGGAAAAGAGGAGTAAAAAGATACGTAGGAATGTGTAATATCATGCAGGCATCATGGGACCCATGAAGACCGACTGTACCAACAGTCTAATTCTCTGTACTGGCTGCTTTTATCATCAGCTGATGTGAGCAGTAAAGAAAAGCTGAGAATATAATACTGCCAGATGTTGGCAAGAAATTAAAGCAGGGGCCCTTATGCAATAGGGCCCATGTCATTAAGTATATGTCCCAAAGTTTGAGCTAGGGGTGGGGCAAGGGAAAACGCTTTCAACGGCTTCACCTGCCAATACTGACTTCACATTACAATGCTAAAAGTAAGGAGTAATCACAAATTTTATAACATGTAACCTATAACAATGTATCAGCACTTTTCATTTGTTATTTGCATTTATAATGCATGTATGAGCTTTCACCAGATGGTGGGTGTCCAAAGAGTTTGGGTTGGGGGTAATGGGAATTAATCAGTTCAAGAACGCAACTTCTATTGTTCGCAGAAGAAAAAATTATGCGTCGCCTTCTTGCCTTTTTAAAGCAATGCTTTAAGCACCACAAAAGAACTCTTAAGAAGCAAACTGCTATATAGGCCGGGGAGAGACCGCGCAAAGAGTAGAGTTGTGCACGTTACATGATGATGTAACATATCTAAATTGTTTTTTTATATTGTTTACCTATTTTATTTTATGTGAGTCACAAAGTGCATAGATACCATTAGCATTTGATTTTGCAAATCATGAAATCAATAAGAGTAGCAATGAGTTTTGGTTAAGTTTTTTCTCTGTCTGTAGTTTTTTATATAAAAAAGAAGCTGGCCAGAGGACTTGCATGTCAACCACATGGTTGGGGGTAGAAGCACTTCCTTCGAAAAAAGTCTCTCCTATAGTAAATGAAAATATTCATGGTCAGTTTTTCTAGCTAGACATCATTATGATTAGATATTGTTGCAAGCTATCTATTGACCATATAATCTGAAGTTGTCTTTTTTATCATTTTGGTGAACCAAGGATTCAACTCTGCTTATAGAGAAGGATGTAATCCTTGTTTTTTTCTTTTCATTTCCTTTGTAGGAACAAGAATTTTCTATGCATACCGAGTCTCCTTGATTGACTAGGTGAAGGCATGTAACCTGATGTCTGATGATAATCAAATCATGATTATTATAATTCTTCATGGATGAAAAATTTCTCCTACATGGGCATATGAAATTGGTGCATCTCATAAGAAACGATGCCATGCACTACTAATAGATAGGTTGAGGCACTTTTTATATGTGCTGGTGAGCACCCCAAAATAGTCTCCTTGGAGAATAGAAGTATAAAAAGGACAAATATTCAAGCTAAACTCATATCCAAATCAATCAACTTGCATATCCTATCTATCAACAAAAAAAAGAAAAGAAAAACATGTATACCCAAGTCAACCAATCCTAACATGCCTTCTAAATCTAGCTAAAATGGACATAGTAAGGTGTATTAGGATAGCATGATGTTGTAGGATCTATATGAGGGAGCATCTTTTTTTCTCTTGACTTAACCAACGGAGTGCCTATGTTGAACATCAAACAATCATATAGATATTCCAATTACAAAATATAGTATAATTTTGCTCTAGATTAATTTAACCATTTTTTTAAAAAAAGAAAATTACATTTAAAAGCAAATATTATTACGAGCAACCCATACTTATACTTGTTATGATTATCTATTTTAATGTTATATAGAAATAAAATATTTTCAACTTTTCAATTCCCAAAAATACTTCTAATTATATTTTTTTAATTAATTTTAATAACTATTTTTATAAATAATAATTGATTTTGAATATTTTAATTTGAAATTTGGTAAAATTGTTATGTGCAAAAAAAAAAGAGAGTATATATTTACAAGAAAGTAAGGCCACATATGATATCTACACAATATGTATGCTGCCATATTCATACCAAGAAATTTTACTCTTGAAAACTCGATCTTCATCTTATACCTAACAGACCAAATATCGAGCTGATGTAACCCTTGCCCAAATCGGTCCGCAATAGACGCACATTCTAACCTAGCCAAATCTAAACTACAGATTAGGTCAAAATCAACATCCTCCCCTGGAATAATTCAAAGATCCATGTTTTTGACATTACGTAAGAGAGAAGGATATCTCTTCCTTCCGGCATTCAGCAAGAACATTTTTTGAGCCCTGAAGATGCCCTTTGCCTAACACATATATTTGGCAGTCTCGCAATTTTGCAGCAGCAACTGAGTCATGGGTCGATGGAGCTTCCGCCAAGCGGCGTGAAGCCCGGGCGGGAGCTTGACCCACCGAATCGATATCTAGGTCAGCAACATCGAATCTATCGACCGATGTTACTATAAATACTCGTTTCCAATTTCCACCTCTTTCTCTCTCCTCTTTCTCTCTCTATCTCTCTCTCTCTTTTTTTTTTTGGGGGGGAAATCCACACGGCTCTCCTCTCCACACGTCATTCGGATGTGATCCCCCTCCGCCGGCACCCTCCAGAAAAACCTCAAAAGGAAGGAATGAAGGAAGGAAGGGGGGTGTCACAAAAAACGTAGAAAACAAGGAGCTTTCGCTCTTACAATTCTTGCGTTGGAGACCGATCGGATCGGTTTCGGAGGCGTTGGGATCTGAAGTTTTCGATCTCGATCCATCTCGGCCTCCATCCGATCTCGCGCGCCATCGGAAATCCCGCGCCCTCGATCGGATTGCGTCTCCAATCCCTAGGTTCGATCGTAAAATCAAGCACCGAGGCATCGCGCGCACGGGCGATCTCGATCGGAGCTCGGATCGCATTGGATTTCTCTGGATTCGGGTTGGAGTTTTTTTATGGTATCCAAAATCCTCAGGTCTTCTTCGGATCTCAATCTGTGAAGAACTCGGAAGCCCCTTTTATTAAATTCCGATTAAAAGGTCAGCTATCCGTCTAGAAAATTGCTATCTTTTTTAAGGGCTTTTTCTTTTCCTTTTTTTTTTGGATTGGATGCAATCAATACGTTGGTAGTTCTATCTGTGATCGAGAAAAGTTGGTAACCGAGTTTGATCGGTCGGGCTTAGCAATGGTTGATTGCCGGAGCTTGATCGAGTTCTGCAGAACTTTCGAGCAGCACCGCATCATGGCCAACTCCCAGGCTTCGTCGGAGCACCGGAGCAACCAGCCCCGAAACCGGAGGAGCAAGTCCTTGAACCCTCTGTCCCATCCCTTCTGCGAGCACTCCCCCTTCGCCGCCATCGATATCGTGATTCTCTTTCTGGTGCTTGGCGCGCTTGCCGTTCTGACTGTCCCTTACTTCAAGTTCATCTTTCATGAAGCTGCTGAGCTCCTCCCTGTGGCCGTAGAACTGATGGGTGATGTTCTCTACCAAGCCCCTGTTGCTTATGCTGCTGGTTTTGTTCTCATGTTCATCACCGGGATTGCTGCGTGGGAGTACATCAGTCATCAGGCTAGGAAATGTGGCAAACCTTACTGCAAAGGCCTGCGTAAAGCTGTTGCATTCGATATCCAGCTTGAGTCGGAGGAGTGCGTGAAGTGCCTGCCACCGGTGCCTAAGGATGCGTTTGGGACTCGCCCCCTGGAACTAGGGGAGGACCACAAAGAACTTGAAGCTGAGCTCAAGAAGATGGCACCGCTGAATGGCCGGACCGTTCTCATCTGTCGCTCCCCCTGTGGATGCCCTGCAGGAAGAATGGAAGTCTGGGGGCCGAAGAAAGTACGTAGGATCAAGAAGTAGGAAAGTAGGCAGGCGCGCCTCCTCTGTTGCTAGTTATAATGTTCTTTTATAGGAATAAACTAGAAATACCCGACAGTGAGATAGTACCTTAATCCATGTTTAAATAAGTGCATTTGGTATACTCAGAGGGTTAGCACATGTAGAATTCTGAATAACCATAATGCTATTGAACTAGTTCTATCTTAATTCTAATGTTACAAAGTTCAAGACATCATTTTTGAGTTAGGTTTGCTGTTATTAGCTGTTGATATTTTCATGATGACATGTTGGAGTGAGCTTTTATTCTGTTGTGGATTTTCTTTTCCTTACTTTCTTACCCTTAGTTATAGTTTTTCTCTTTTTTTTTGGTGGGTGTATTGATCTTGTAAACTTTTGCAAGCCTTATTCCATTCATTGGGTAAGAAGCAACCTTGCTTGCAACTTGAATTATTGGCATTCTGGTGAGGTATATTTTGGTCCATTTCCTGCTATGGAGCAGGATTTTTTGCAGTGTTTTTCTTTAATTTCTTTCTTTTGCTGATGAATTGTTTGGCATGGATGTCATAATTCAGTCATCCTTTTCTCTTATCTATTTGTTATTTAGAGCTGGAGTGTTTGCAGTATTCCTTCATTAAAAGAGCATATTCTTTAGTTCACTGTCTCTTCCCACTCATGCTTATTGGTAAAGGCTACGCTGATTCTTTAACCTGATGGTGATGTTGGAGCAAATTCCTGGCTCACTTAAAATTCCATTCTACTCTGAAATTATTTAAAAGGATTCTCCTTTTAATTTTATCTCATGCGTGGCTTCTATGAATAGTTCGCTTTTAAGATTTGTGGGCTAACTGGCAGAGGGAGTACATATATGCATTGTTTCTATCACTAACCAAAGGTAGGTAATATGATGTCATGTTGATCATCCTGCATGGTCTTTTTAAGCATCAATATTTGCCTACTGTTGTAATCTGCTTGATTTAACTTAACTGCAAAGAGGTCAATGGAATAACCACTTGGATAGCAAACTGCAAAGTTGACCAAGAGTCGTGTCTAAGAATGGGTTCTACTTTAAAGTAAAAAGTTGAGTATTAACTTTCATTTTATCTCTATTATATTAACTTCAAGTTAGCGGAAAGAAAGTTTGACGAGAAAATGACTTAAAATTGAAGTATAGCATGATGAATACTGTCTGGCTCTTCATTACAAACAATAAACTAAGGAGTAGCCAATCTCAGTCTGTTGACACATCAAATAGAAAACTGTTCTCAGAGACCCTTGAGCCATTTGGCCTATTTTACCTTAGTGGGATGATTAATAATGCTTTTGTACCATCCTCCTCTGAAGATGATTCTTTGTACAAGTTAACCATAAAAAATTGGGTCAGTCAAGAACATTCTGTACCAGCTTCAGGACACATACATAGGATCCAAAAGAATCAATCCTTCTTTTAGTTGTTGAATCTTGTGTATGTTCCAAATCCTTATTATCTTTTTCTTTTAAAATAAAAAAAAAAACTAAAAATAACTTCTTTGATTTCTTTATTATTCGCCGTACTTCATCATCGAGGATTGTTTGAAAATGTGTCGTTATCTTATTGATGTTGCTTTCTCACTTCATGCGGTTTCTAATAGAACTAGACAACAAAATCCAATATATTGAATCAATCTGCTCTTTTGGAGAGTGAGACCAAGTGATTTTGAGTCATGTTCGATCACTTAGTTTTTTAGAAAAATTTAGATTGTTGCTTTTTGTTGTGGATAAACTATGAGCAAGGATCAATAAACTGCATGCAGTATTCTTCAAAGAATAGCAAAATACCTTTTGAACTCTTTCTCAATATCTTTATACTTGAACTCCAATCGCACAAAACATAAGCTCTTATACCAGGTCCGCAATCTCGGTATTAGGTACCATACCAATACTTACTGGTTCAGTACAATACAGTCGGTATGGTATGATACGCATCTTGTACCGAGATAGTTTCAATGTGTTATGGTATGCACCCCAATTTCAGTGGCACCGGGTGGTAGGGACAGTTTCGCTCGGTTCAGACCAGTATGGACCAGCTCAACTCATATGCTGAATTGAACCTCGGTACTGCACTAGTACCTTATTGGTACGATCGGTATGGGATTGCATAGCAGACCTTGCTTTTATGTCTCTTGGACTTGAAGAATACTATAATCAAAGAGCTTTTTCAAAACTTATTTTCAATATTTTATCAGTTATACATTGAAACTTCTTTCACAAAATTGAAGATGAAGAGAATAGTTAAACATAAAAAAAAAAAAAAAAAATCTTCAGTGATCAATGTGAGAGGATCTAGAATAAAAGTGGTGTCCTTTAGAGTAAAATACCATATTATTTTTGTACCAAGAAGGTGGAAGCTTGAGCAAACAAAATAAAAGCAGTCTTCTTGTTTTGCAAGCATTTAGCTTGTATTATGGGCGCATAATATAGTTGCACACTTTATAGAAAAAAATTCCTAAATCATTCATCAGGATTAGATTCTTAGTAGTAATCAAGTCATGGTTACGACATCTTATCTGCATACGTCTTCGGCTTGTTTATATTTCTTACAAGTATGGACATGGTGTATTTGCTTGATTGCTACGCCAATCTACCTAGAGGTGACTCCTTATGTATATGATTTTGCTGGAGGATGGTTGCACCAATGACTCACTTTATTCATGGTGGTTAAAAGCCCGCATCATGAATTTATGGAACTATATATTTTCTTGATTAGAATGCGTGTGCATAGACAGGTTTTTCGTCCCTCATATTGTTTGTGATAAACTAAGTAAACGTTGGGATCAGACTTCATCCTAGTGTGAACTTCATTTTGTTGGCATTTGATTTGGCCTTCAAAATTTTTCAGTTTGGTTGTTAGAGTCGATTATATTTTGGCTTAGAGTCGATTATATTTTGGCTTAGAGTCGATGATATTCTTCTCTTTATGTGCGAGGCTTAGAGTCGATTATATTTTGGCTTATCACAAATCTTTATCTGATGAAGAAGCAAAAAGATTTGGAATATTTTCATATTATTATTTTGGGCTTCAGCCACCAAAATAAGCGATGATTTACTTCTTCATATAAAGCAACTCACTATCAAAGTACAGAGAATATTTAAGACAAAGCAAAAGATTTAGTTCTCCCTTTTTTTGGTTTCCTCTAGAATCTGGTTTTAGGGACCGAAACATCAGTCTGAATTTGAGTTCTTAATGGATATTAACATTCATTTATACCTATTTTAGTTTCTTTTCTTTCCTCCTTTTACTCTCAAGATCTGTGGAGTTATAATACAAGACATTTTTTGAACACTTGCCACATACTTTAGCAATGATTGGCATAAGTTATACTTTGCGCATTTACTAGCGAGAAATTACATGTTTCAAGTTTTATTTTCTTGTATAGCTAAAGTTTTTGACAGAAGTATCTTTGACCATCAAAAATTGCACCATAAGATCTTTAATAGTTCTTAAATGATTTATTTTTTCATCCATCATAGAAGATAGTGGTCAAGTGCATAATGTTCCAAGTCTCATTATCAGAACCCGTACGAGTACATTTCCAGTATAGGTTGGTAAGATTATCCCCCCTTAACTAACACACAGTACACTGTTTGAGTAGGTCCAACATCTATACCATCTGTAGATATAGGGGCATATGGAGCCCCCATACCTTATGGATATTGTATCAGGTCAGTATGGTTTGCCCTGTACTAGCCAATATGGTGTGATACTTAAAACCATGTATCACAAATTAAATATGTCTTACAAGATTCATCCTTGCTTTTCTGTTTGTGCAACCATCATAGAAGAAAGTTTTATCTTTTGTATGTTTCTACTAGTATTGTTGTTTACATGTGTAGCTATTTGTGAATCACATATTAAAGATGTATCTCAAAATTTATCGTTCCTTCGTGTACAAAGGAATTTTCAACGTTGTTTTGATTGTAAAGTTTCCAAGCTGTAGGTTGGTGATACTTGATGTTGTTTTTTAACATTTTCATCCTTTAAGACAATTTTCCTATTTCTGTTAAGCTAAATGTCAATACCCTTTTGTATAAGGGCAGTATTGTAATTATCAATCGTATGTTTATATACATACACATTCTGGTGAAGGAGAAGATAGAAATCTATTAAATTGTATTTTCTTTGGTGGTTGCCAATAGATAGTATGAATCTTAATGAAATTGGAGAAGCTTCACTGCTAACACCTATCGGTAGCACATCTTTCCTCTTCCATAGATGCCTGGTTTGACTTTTTTGTGTGTCAGACCCAGTTGATGCCTCTCGTTATTCACACTTGTAGAAGCTCCCTATCAACTTTTCTCGACAAATTACAATATGGTAGCTTTTATTCAATGTTCATATTGGTACTTTCGTAATTTCTTAAGTTTGATGTCATAATAATTTGGCATCATCTCATTTCATATACTTTGTTTTTCATTTCAGATTAGTGATTGTTGCACATTCAGGTTAAAAAAACCTAGAAATTTTAACTCGTCTCAGTGGAGTAGATACAGAATATAGTTTCGTGAACGGGTATTTCTGGAACTATCACAGGAAGCTTGGAAACTTGAAGCAGAAAATGAAGTAGCTAAGGTGTAGATACTACATAATTTTAGAGGAGGTTTCCCAGTTGAAGTATCATTGACTTCTTCTGTGGAGGAGGTTGGCATGAATAGCATTGCTTCAGGGTTATGCATGATATCTGTTCAGGTAAACGGAGATGTCGTGTTAAATATCTGAGTCAACACTGTCCATCAATTTTATCATGCCATTACATTATTATTATCATGTTTGTCTAGAAATGAGTTAGTTTATTTACAAGAGTATAATTAACTAGATGGTAAATATCAAGAGGAAAAAATTATGAATATTTGCCATAACGGTCCATGGTTTATCTAATTTTGGAAAGATTTACTGGTGTAAATTTAAACTACCTACCTAACTTGAAGATGCTGGAACAATAAACTTTAATCAGAAACGAGTTTACAATTACAAACTGATTACAAGTATAATACTGAAAGCAATTGATTCTGGAGTAATCTGCTGCACTAAATTTGTAGTGGGATAGGAAATGAAAGTGTTGATAATATTGCTTTATAATATGCTTGCAGGAAAGGACATAAAAAGCCAAGAATGCTGCATGGTTTTTATCCACCAAGTAGAGATCAGATTTTCTTTTTCCTTTTTCATTCAAAAAGTTTGCCATTTCAGTTTCCTGTTTCATGATACCTTTACATTATATTCGCACTTATTGGGTTACAAGTGACTGAAAGTGGAGATATCCTTTCCTTTAATTGCGTGGTCTTCTTCAAGTCGATTTGTTGAAACTTGATGTGCGTCATTTTTGGAGTAGTCATAATATTCTGTTTCACATGAGTTTTCACTTTTTTTATTGATGAAAAGCAAATTAAATTTTATATTTTTATGCAAATGTAACAGAATTATTTTGGCTTATAGAAATAGAGAATGTGTTATTGCTTTGTTGCTTGTGGGTTAGATAACTTGTGCAATTCGACTCATCTGGAAGAAAGAATGACAAGAGTGCAACTCCAGAGGGATCTTATTGCTTGTGTGCTGCTGACAAAACAAGAGGATGAGAAATCCTGTGAATACAATCCTATATGAATCCTGACGAACTGCAAAGATTGCAGCTGGCCTGCACTTCTTGTTGGGATATTTATTGGCGTTCTGATTGCGGTGTCGTGTAGAACATCATGTGTATAACATTAGTTCAATTTCATGCTATGGAGCTGCAACCTACTGGAAAGAAATCTGGAGATTCTGTGTTAGACTTTGTTACACAGTTTGCTGATGTCACAATAGACTAAAGTAATATTCTTGCTGCTTACTCAGTACATGTCCAACAGAAACACTAACTGGCATGCCATACTGCAGGATAGTCTCTAAAGTTTAATATCATGTTAAACGTTTGAAGGCTTGAGAAGGATTGTGGGTTATCAACATGTAATGCAGCCTATTCACAAGTTAACTATAAATGCTAGACTTGTAATATTAGCATAGGAGCATGTTATTCATTAAGTGTGTCTGCTGATTGCCTTACATAACATCCTCAGCTCCAGCTGAAACCATTCAAATCAAATTGTCTGCAGCCTGGAGGAGGATCATTGTCATCATGGGAATTTAGATCTAGCTGTGATGTTAGACATGGCAATGCAAATTCATTCAACTGATTTCCTCTCTCTTGCTTGACTGCTGCTCTCTTGCAGTTTGGCAATTCAAGATAAGGGTCCTCTCCATCTATTCCTTTTCGTCTTGCCTCAGAAATGCTAATACTGCATCCATTTTCTCCTTGCATTTTAATATTCTTTGTTACTATGTTGGACTCTCCCTCAACTGGAAAAATTGACATGTCATATTTTTTTACTGTGGATGAATGAAGCAAGCTATGCTCATTCACATTCCCGCACCACATGAACCGATTCTGTTCAAGTGTGGGATCCTTCCCTATCTGTTGCGTGCATAGGGGTGAATTGCTAGGACAAGTTCCTAATCCAACACAGATATTATGTTTTTCTCGGTCCTTTTGGAATTCTTCACACGAAGTCAAGCAACTATCCCCTGAATAATCAGAAAATTGGGTTGTCTGTCCTTGCAGGGTGTGTAAACTGGAAGATTCTTTCAAACTTGGAAATGCAGTACCAAAGCATTCTTTTGATACTTTAGAGGCCAGTTCAGAGAGTTGCACTTTGGCAGCTTCCAGCCCTACAGAACCCACGCTCGGCTTGCCAAGAGTCTCTTGGGCCTTCTCCAGCACTGATTGCAAGTATTTACCCTGGGCCTCTATCCGGAGCTGTAAGTGCCTTTGGACCTATTTGATTCCAGTATAATCTCTGGTTTAGAACAAAGCTTGTCTTCTATCTATCAGCATGAAATGAGACACTAACTTGGTGGAACAAGGACAGCGTAAAAAAAATATTATTTTAGTCCAGGGTAGCTTTCTTGCAACTTTTAACCCTATGAGGAGATTAGAATGTTATAATCATATATGATCTTGCCACCACATTTATTTTACGCATAAAGCAAGCAGAGGTAATAAACTGATAAGGTTCTTGTTGTTTCATTCTTGTCGTTTTACATCATGAAAATTTAAATTGACTATCCATCCATTCATCCAAATATGTACATACATATACGTGTCTTTGTGATGTATATCAGGGTGGCAGGGTTTGTATCTGTATTGTATACTTGTTTTTCATGACAGTATCTATTTTATTATTATGTAAATACGGTACAACAGCTCAGGGCATTTAGCACTAAGACTTTGCCTGCAATGGAATGCTACTTAAAATTGAATCTTCTTTTGGTTCATATTATTTACATAAAGGTGCTCCATAAAGCCCATTTTATCAACCTAAGCTAGATTTATTGATTTGTCTGTCATTGCTTAAAACAGTATTAGCTATTTTATTACTGGCCCTCACCTCAAGTTGCTCATGCAGCTGTCTTTGCGCTTCAATATTCATCTGAAGTGCTTTGCTTATCTGCATGGTTCTGAGATCCAAAAACATATCATCAGCACAAACTTTCTTAGAAGAACAGCAATCTAGTATTTGTCTTCTGTGATTACTTACTTGTTTGAATGAGACACAATGTTTGTATTGTCCGTTAGTGCTCCACTCACTTCAGATGTCCTGTCAGCTGCTATCACGGATCCTGTAACTGAAACATAGCAAATCTATGTTTACATAATTTTCACATGCTATAGATGTCCAAGATAAATTTTGGGAGACTGCTCTCCTACCATTCTTGGTGCTCCCAGTATTAACTTGAGCTTGAAGATTTTTGCTAAGCCTGTATTTCTGGAAATCGAAATACCAACTTACTTTCAGTGTTATAGATCAAAATTTCACGTGAAAATTTTAAAAAAAAAACTGTGGGTACCTGAAGATGGCTTTTTAGGTGATATAAGGTCAGTCCTGGAATGCCCATAAGCCTCATAACTGTTTTTGGAGTAGCCTCTGAATGATGAAATCTTTGAATTAGCTGACTTGGCAGAACGAATTTTCTACTCAAAGAAACAAATTTTGCTGTTATGTTTTTTCGTTCTTCTTTATTTGTATACTTACTGTCTGCTCCACCCAGTTGATTCACTGCTTCTATAAAACGTTGATGGAGCTCTGGGTTCCATTTCAGTCTAGGCTTAGCATCAGTTGAGAGAATTAGTCCTGAATTTCCTGGAGCATTTCCTCCTTGTAGGTATAGATGCCTTTCTGGTGGAAAGGCTGCCCTAGAAGAGAACAGGTCATTGTTTCCTTGATGTTGATGATACATTTCCTGCTGATGAATGAACAGCAGTTTGAAGATAATTAAAGAAGCGTGCATAATGCAAGCGTGATCTGTTTGGAGATCCATACCTTTATTTCCTTTTATGTGCTGGAAATTTATGTGGAAGCTGCTAGTGCCTACACTGATTTGCTTCTATTGTGCCGGCTTCCAAAGTTCTTCTGCTCTTAGGGAATGAACTTTGGCTTTCATTCCTTCTCACAACAATAAGGAGCGCATTCTAGGCTCTCTTTATAAGGCTCAAAAGTATTTGGAATCTTTGGAACGAACACTCAACCTTATCCAATCTTCAAGGCAATAGATATGATACATTGTATTTGCTTTAGTTTCTTGTGGCCCCTGTCAACTTTTGTTGTCAATTCTCAGGCCACTGACAACTTTTCGTGCTCCAGATTTCACTTGTGATATATGTAAAGGAATATATCTATAACAATCTATTTCTAGATTGATCTCTGCAGAAAAAGAAAAACCTTTTTCCCCTCCAAGGGAATTTCTGATACAACAGTTTGCCACTTGATATTTCTTAAAATCTTTGGAGTTCCTGATTCATTGAACTTTTTGAAACAACTCATTTCTTAGATGCACTGCATGTGGAACGCTTGTTTCTTTGGGCCTTCAAAGGGTCATGCTTGGTGATTGTTCCATGATGCTTTGGCATTCCATGAGTCATCATGTGCGACTTAAAATATTACAATGGTATATATTCTGGTTTGGGACCGTAAGAGGTAGAATTTCAGGAATTTTGTATGTATTAATGATAGAAGTTCGTAAGGTTCTTTGACTGATGCATTGAGAAACAGAACATCATATTTGAAAAACTAATACATACTGTTAATTGATGCCTTCTTTGTACTGTTTGAAAGCAAGGTACAGAATTTGGAATAAGCATGTAATTCCCTTTTGTCTCCTCTGTTAAGATTGGTACTTATTCAACAACATAGCAGAAAAGAAGTGGACCCCATTAAATCAACATTCATCTGAAGCCATCAGTCAATCACCAACTGTTGCACTTGAATTTGGTGCAAATTAAGATCAGAAAGAATAGTTTCTTTCATACTTCATAGTTGCTCATGTTGGACTACTTGACTTTCTGTTATCTTTGAATCTGCTCGTTACTATAATATTATACATGTATGCATGCACATGATTATGTATGTCTCTGCATTCATTTTTGTACATGTGTGCATTTTTACATAAGTAATTTGCATCTACAAATTCATTTATTTGGCTTGTGTAGGAATCTGATGTATTTACAAGGTCAAAACCTTTGATTATAGGTAATATCTCATAACTTAACACTTGTTTATGTTAGTAATATGCTTATTCTCTGTGTGCCTATATGGTTGCAAAGGTTTCATATCTACTCTCTTTTGTAGTTTGTCTACAGGTTTCATATCTGCTATCTTTTGTAGTTTGTCTAGACTCTCATCAAAAATCTTTAACCTGACTTGGATTATATTCATTCACCATATCTTGCCTCATCCTAGGCTGGGGAAAGCTCATATGCCCATTCCTCGTGCATCCAAAGTCTTCATTAATGAATATGTGTTGAGGACTAGAGGTAGCTCAAAACATTACTCTTTAGGTCGCTGATTTCCTCATGCCTAGAGAATCTCTCTGTAGTCATCTTAAGGTGAATAATTTATGCATCATTTGATGGCCTATATGGTCCTATTTTGATCTCCAGAACCTGAACTATATCCTTTGCCCATCAACATAGTTTTGACATAAAAGGAGAGACAAAAACAGTATTGTTTTTAGGATATGAATTGCCTTTACATGTGAGAGAGACTAATCCCTGTGGAACAAGACATCATTAAGAATTAATAGAACAGAAAACTGCAAGATTCTTATGCTCCCTTCCACCAGTTTAAGTGAGACCAAATGGTCTGCATGTATAACTAGAGCATTTTCCCCCTTTTTTTGTATATATAGAATTCTCTTGATCAGATTACAAGATTGTGCATAATAATATCCCATTAGATTGAGAAGAGGAAGCTTATCTGGCTAGGAAGTATCTTAAAACATACTACATCAAAGTGTTGAGAGCTTCCATTAAGGTAATTCTTGAAAAACTTCCATTGTGGCATATGTCGACAGCCCACTCTGCCTTTTTAAAAAAAGAAAAATCAAGATGGAATTCCTCTTTCAGGAAAAGTATAAGCAGGAATATATATCCCCTTTTTTATTTGATCTTGACAAGTAGGTGCGGCTTCTTGTTTGAACTCCAGTTGCCCTCACAGAGTGACTGTAACTATCATCCAGTTTAGCATTTCCTCCAACCATCCAGGTCAATAGCGAAAGACTTCTCTTTAAAGGCGAGTGGCCCAAAGAGCAAATGCATCTGAAACTCTTTTCTCCTTTAGCGTTGATGTCCTCTATTTGTCGATACAAATTGCATGTATTTCCTTGTAAGCTCCACTATGTCAGTTTTATTCTTCAGTCAGTAATTTATAGGACTAGCTTGGGAAGTAAAGGTAACAGTTCATGACCGTGGTGGTGTCTTTGGATTCGGTATAAATTTTTACATTTCAAATCAACTAGTTGGTTGTGGGGCTTCCGATGGGTCCCCAGAATTTTAACCTGTACTGTGCTGTATATTTTAAGGAAATGTTGACGATGGCTGTGCTTTTTGGACGGTGAAAAAAGGTTTGAGGTGTGGTTCCACAAGTTCACACTCATTGAATTTTGGAATTTGAAATTTCAGACCTCGAGGCCAACCACCTGGCTTATCAAAAGAAACATCTTTGGCCGAAGAGCCTGCAGATAGAAACGTCCTTGTCGAATTATCTTGGTTTACAAATTTCAGCTTTTGCTTCTCTTCATTGATTGCAGTATACACAATTCTGCAAATTACAAGTAGGGCCTCTTCTGGTGCCCAAGTTCTGGATCTCAGCTATCCCCAGACAATTGGTGAATGTCTGAAAATAGTAAGAGATGGGAGAGAAGCATGTAGGATTGGGTATAGGCCATGCATTCCAAATCCTCAATTTTTTTGTTGAATGGAGTTCAATTAGAAGGTGAATTCTTGTTTCAAATAGTTTTGGAATGTGGGATCTGGCCTTCTTACTTCCAACTTTCTCCTCTCTTAGCCTCTGCCTGTTCCTAGCTCTTTCTACCATTCCAGTGTTATCACATGAATACGAAACTCAGGCATCGAGACATGCCTTCATCCAATTTCTAATCTAATTGTTATGCTTGTTTCCAGCTTCTTGATATACTCACAGTTTGAGATTTTACCAAATGATTTCTTAGTTATGCTTTTGTTGTTCTGGTAATGATGCTATGCTCTATCTAAAGCACAATATTAGACGGCTGTAGGAAGCAGGGACACATCTACAGCCAGTCTGATGAATAAATCATACACAAGTATATCAGTAACTTGTTTTCCTTTTGTTATGCAGAAAGATCGAAAGATAAACAAGAACATCACAAATTTGACTATATTAGAGTGGCTAAATAATAAATTAAGATCAGTAAAGAGATCTCAGCATAAAAATAACCATGATGAGGATTACCATACGAGCAGGACAGTAAGATTTTTTGTTCTTTGTGCTTTTGACATGAGGATAACATGGAATTTGCCCTTGCAAATAAAATGGGATATATTGTTTTTGGAAGCTCAGTGGGCTTCAACATTGGCCTAGAGTTGGCGTGAAGATCCAAGTGGCTTCAGGTTGAAGGGTCAAAGAAGATAGCCATGCCACCAAGATAGTAGCACAATTGGAACGGAGCTTTGTTTCGACTAGTGTGGTCCAGGTTCGAAATGCACGAGCGTTGATTAAATGTGAGGACCGGATGCCCCCCGCTTGGATACGCTCAGTGGGAGCGTCATCTGGTCCAGTTGGCACTGTGGTGGCGTACTCACACGTGGAGTAACGCACGGGTCAGGGAGGATATGAGCAAACTTTCTATCTGCATCAAACATTTCTTGATGGAAGGGAACTCAGTGGGGGTTTCTACGCAAGTAAGGCTTCCCCCTCTCTGTTTTTTTTTAGCGGAAAAAAAAAGATGGCCATAATTAATTGCAACTAGTGTTTAGATATCGTTCCAGCATGGTAGAAGAAAATATCCGGATAGGAAGCAATGTTCAAGTAAAGACTACTCATTGGCCCCAATTAGACTAGTGAATATTGTTTGCTGATGTCCGCTAGGTGTATAATCTACTACTAATTCAGCTTCCAAGTAATATCCTTTTCCTCTGTCAAATGACTGAACTAAATGATTAGTTCCCTGTATTGGCTGTGTCCATAGGTTATTGATTTCCACCAGCAATAGGCTTCCATTTCTTCGTGTTGTTGCAGTATTACAATGACTATTTGAATAAATTAATTTCATACAAAAAAATCAAAGAGAAATCAAGCGTGGACCTATGATTTTTTTCCCCCCACTTTTTTCACTCAAAAAAAAAAGAGAGCTTGTGATCTATATCACGTTGGGAGTGAGCTGAGTACAACATTGTCTCTATTATATTAGCAGATGATATTTTATTGGCAATATCTTTTATCTTCTCCAAGACCATGCAGATTTATAATTTGGCATAAGCAAAAAAATAATTATCTGGTCAAGGTTTTAAGTTCCAGCGGGATAGAGGTTGTTTTGATTGTCTTTGTCCAGTTTCTGTGAGAAGATGAGATGAGGTCTCGACTTCAAAACCAACTCATGCGAAGCGGAAGAGAAGAAAGAGGAAAGAAAGGAAGGAAAGATATGGAAAAGAAAAAGAAAAGAAAGCAAGGGAGAAGGAAAAAGCAAGAAAGAGGAAAAAGGAAAGAAAGAAAGAAAGAAAGGAGGAAAAGAGAAAGAAGAAGAAAATGGAAAAAAAAAATAAAGGAAGGGATAAGAAGAGGGGGAAAAAAAAAAGAGAAGAAAAGAAAAGAGGGAAAAAAGAAGAAAGAGAAAGAAAGGAAGGAAAGAAAAAAAAAAGAAAAAAAAAAAGAGAAAGGAAGGAAGGAAGGAAGGAAAGAAGGGAAGAGAAATGGAGAATATGTACTATGATGCATTACCGGAACTGCTACAGGAATGAGGCAGGACAGCGGGGCATTCCATTTCATGAAAAAACTGGGACACCTCCGTCTCAGAATTTAATACCTTGCATCTGGTTACAAGCTTCTACCATTGTTGGCGGTATAGAGTTCCATCGTTCTTTAGTTCTGAATGCGGCATCAGATTCCTGGTCATCATGCCGGTTATGCTTATGGACCTCAGGGAGAGGAAGGTAGCTTAAAATAATGAAATCGGTAATATCTTGCTAAGATTTGTGTCCATTTGGCATCTAATTTGGATTCTTTCCTGATAGATTTTTTTAAAAAAAACAAATCCAGAAAAGGCAATTCTCTTCCCCGACGTTCCAAAAAAATAACCAATAAATAAATTGCTTCCAAAAGATTAGTAGATTATACCTTCCAAAAACGGAAAACATTAAAGCAATTGTGCATGATTTACTTTCAGAAGAACCCTCTCCTGATATGATTAACCTTTGGAACTCAGTAGAGTCGAACCCAGTGGAGCAGACTGAAGTTCACTTGAGCTTTTTTGACCGAAGCTGTCCGATTCCTAAACATATATTCTGCGGACCATAACCAGAGCATATATTCTTCTTTCAGTGTCCTTCGGCACCTGTGTCTCACAAGTTGCAAGGGAAATTCCTATAAGCAAGGCTTTTGCTGTTCCTCATCATACTTCCAGATTCCTTGCTTCTTTTCATATGGTGGGGCATCTGTATCTGGTTCCTAATATTCCATGCTTGAGATGCTCCAGAAAGCTGCCTCCACCTTTTAATGGCTTTCAACCAGTGTATTTGCTTCAGTGGTGTCAACTGTTCTTCTATTGTTAGATGCTCAGAAATGATCAAGCCCTGTGATGGTTTGCTGGTGAACTGTTGAGCTCGACAAGGATAGATTTCTGTAATATTTGATCAGACTCGGTAGGTCCCACCATCTGAAACAAAAATGGCCACCCGACTCTCTTAGGTTTGCATCCTGTGTGCAAATGGTGAAGTCGCTCTCTTTGATCAACAAGAAGTTTGTGGTATGGAGATGGATGTCTTTCTATGTATCATAACAAATTTACAGGCGTTTTTGAGTGCGACATCAAAGTAGCAGTGTCATGCATGCAGCTGGATATATAACAACATATGCACTTCAAGGGATCATGTGCATGTTGATCTCTATCCACTGACAAAGAAAGTGTACACATTGATCTATCTAGCCAATTGGACCCTTGTCATGGTAGAGAAGGTTCTCTAGAAAGTTTTGATCTATCCAGAGTCTTAGCTATGGGTGGCAATGCTTTACCATTTAATCCATTTAATTTGATTCAACCCATCGTAGATCGAGCGCAATTGTCTGTTTAATAAAATTGTCAGGTTTGGATCTATATTTTTGACCTTTTCAATAACCAAGTTGGGTTCAGATTAATAGATTTTTGATCTATCATGCATCCGATCTAATCCGTATTTTGTCCGACCTGACCGATTGCCATCTCGGGTCTTAGTTTCATGAGAGTATCCAGTGTATTGGGACGAGTCGACTTTGGTGTAAGAAAATATAAAATATATAAATAAATCTATCTTATCTTTGAACTTGGCCCTTATCATTAGACACTCGGACCAATATCGACCAAGCCCATACCAGGCTTGTATGCTTGGTGCAAGCCCAGCCCAATGTGCTGCAAGCGAGCTTAGGCTGAGATTGGGTTCACCCACGTCTGAAATTAAGAGCATTAGTGCGTTAAATATTAGCTACCAAGTTAGAGAAGAATCCTTTGTTTTGATCAAAAACAAATCCTTCAATTGGGTCAGGTTGGGTTGGGCCCAACCCTGAGCCCAACCCGTTCGTTGAGTAGGAAAAGTTTGCAGTTTTATGGATCCCAACCCCAAGCCCAGTCTGCACCCGTGATTAGGTCTTAAGGTTGATCTAAACGCCAAGTTTGGAGCCAACCTAATGTTTCATTCCACCATATTCAAGACCTTATTGAGTTGCAGAATTGCATTTGACCTAAACAAAGTCCCAACCAATGGAATACTTTTGCTTCTTTTTTTTTCCAAGGCAAAAGGAGGAGAGCACCCTCACAGGTTTCTTTACCCCACCAACGGAATACTGACTTAACAAAAGTGTTCCAAGCTTTTATCCAAGTTAAATTACCTATACAACCTATGCTAACCAAATTAATCATACTCAACCTTGATCAACCGAACACCAAACTGACCCAATTCAAAGAATGTTGAGTTGGGTTAGGATTAGCTTTCAAGTAAACTGGACTAGCTCAGGCTAATGATGTGAATTACCCTCAATTACAATTGGATAATATTAAAAATATCTTGATTAATTTAAATTTAGAGGTAAAATCCCTTGAAAATTATGGGCTAGACCTGGTGGCTGTTTATATTTATATATGTGATGTATATACCAAAATTTTTTACTACATACCATATCCATTGGAGGAGGGGGGAGGGATTTTTCAGATTAATTATAAATTTATATTTCCTAAGCGCATTCGTTTAATAATCTAGTAGCAATTTCTTTTTTCCAGATTATGGACCTTTATTTCTTTCTCCAGGATAGTTATGGGATCTGCATTAAAATGTATTATTCTGTTATAATGAATAGAGAAGATGTAAAATAAATTCATTGTATAATGTGGATGACAATCAAATAAACACCTTGAAATGCCTACAATCCAATAAGTTTTTGGTAATCATAAAATAGGGATTTTAAATATAGTGGCTGTTTTTGCTAATATAATTGTGAGTTCACTTAGCTGACACCTACATAATAAAGGTCTATTCCTTCAGGGTGTTATTCAAAAAAAAAAGAATGTGGAGGCTGCTTTCACCTTGAAAGCCAACATAATGCCTGCCTTCTGTGAAGCAAGATCTCATCCATGTACAAGTGTTTGATTAAGGAAATGGAAGGAATTCACTGAGAACTCCCGAAGATCAAACCTGCGGTGGATCCTCCATGTTGACTGAACCATAATCAAGCACTAGCAGTACCACCTAGTGGCTAAATTAATGCAGATAGACTGAAAATCCTTGATCACCTGAAACAAGGTATTCATATCCAATGCTTTGTGCTATATAAATAACCAGCAATAATTTTTCTCAGCATCTGAGGCCAGAGAAATCCTGCAAAGAATGATGCAATATGTAAAGATCATTAAACAGCAAAGATTGGCTGAACTGATACATCTTCATCAATAATCAGGCACTGGCATGCCACCTGGTGGTAAATGTTATTTCATTATAACATAAGGCTTCTGCTGTTCACACACCAAGTTTTGTTTAGCTGTTTGCCCAAGTCACCCAGCCTCCATACCCTAATCAAATTAAGATCCTCCAAATATATTTGGAAAACCCTTTCCAACACCATCGAATCCTGCATGTCCATGAGAAGGAAGTTCAGATCAGACTATCGCAGCTAGCAATCGCGGTTATCACTCTATATTTCAACCCTTAAGCCAAAATAAGGTTACAGATGTGAATAGAATCAATACTATCTATACAATCCAGTTATATACCTCGAAATACTTGCAATTCACCCTTACTCTGCAGCCAATTGAGTTGTGACAGAGAATTTGGATTGCCCCAGTGGGGTAACCAGAGGTTCTCGACTCTTAGACGATGCATTCCCAACCATCTGGACCTGCGTAATTATAGTGCGTGTGGGAGTCCACCCCTGCTCGCCTGCCCACAATTTTGAATAACAAGCCCACACCATCCTCTAGCAGATGCTCAGATTTAGTCCTCCATTAATATCAAATTGGCAAAAGAAAAGATCAAAAATTGATAAATGATAACTCATCATACCTTGATATGAGATCCATGGGGAGATTACTTATCATAAACTTTCTTCGAATATTTGTTCCTCGAGATGTTGAAAAATGTTTTTGATATTGACTTAAACAGCTCTTCAGTGTTGATCACAGCCCTTGGGACTTAGAGGTCATGATCCATATTTCAACAATTAGCCATGAATTTGAGCTGCAAAAACAATTCTGAAAGCAACCATTTACATGAATATCATCTCTGTAACTAGAATTTCCAGTAATAACTGTTTCAGAAGCACAAACAAGAAAATCAAATAAAACGCATAATCCTTCAGAGAAAACTCTAACTTCCTGACCCAAACTTATGTCTCTCTTATTATATTTGTTCAACTTATTTAAAATTAAAAGACAACGGAGCATTACAATAGATATCATCCTTCAAACACAAAGGCAGGAAGCTTTGGAGAAAAACTAGAGAGAAGGAACTCGTCCCAGTTCAGTTAACAAAAGGTTATGTACAGATTGATAGCATGAAAGTAAAGAAGATAACCACCAAAGAAACATCTTTGGTTCTCTATCTACATGGAAGTTATTTCCAGATGTGGATATAGTCGAGGATGAACTTAACCACTACGCGGTATTGACAACGACAACAGACCATAAAACACCCACCAGATGGAACCCAGAATCTGCTCGCATGTCCTCCACTCGTCTCAAGCCGTTAAGCAAACATGTTCAGTTCTCCTCAACATGTGAGTCACTTCCAGAAGCCGATGATGATGGTGAATTTGAGGAAGAATTGCCACCATTCTCAGACCCTGACAACGAGAACAGTCCATTAAAAGGCCAAGGGACAGGAAGCCAGAATCTATTACCATTTCCCCTACCATCCCCATCACTACCATCCTCACCACTGCCTTCCACCCTATTATCGCCATTGCTAGAGCCATTTGAAACCTTTGATTCATCAGAAGGCAGCTGAAACCTGCACACAGGGCATGAACTATGGAGCTCCAGCCATGGCAATAGACACCCACTATGGAACCTGTGTTTGCAGGGCATCTCCTTAGTCTCTGCTCCAATAGTGACATCCTCCAAACAGACTGAACAATTCATGCTTTCCTCGATTTTTACGGTAGGCAAAGCATTCACTGCCTCTTTCTGAGCTGGTGGTGTGCCATATCTGTCTGGGTCATTCTCTGCCAACTGCTGCAACAATAGATCTAAACCAGGCCCCACAAAGTAGTCCCCCAACGAGGCATCGACACCAGTGTTGCCGGAATCTTGGTCAGAATCGAAGGTTCCTTGGAGAATTATGGCTTGGTTAAAAGAACTGATGACAATCATCCTTTCTCTTTCTCCTTCCCTTTCCCTCTCCCTCCCCCTTTCAATCTCGGGGTTGTCAGACTCTGACCTAATATCATCCCGGAGGCTTTGAAGCAGCTGGCGTATGGCGGAGTTCCGCCGCCTCCTTCGTAGGAAATCTTCAAGCTCATGATCCGAGTCATCATCTTCCTCTTCCCTTCGGAATCGTGACCGCCGTGAGGAACGTCCCATCATTCCAAGCAAGAGCGGAGCCCATAGAGAGAGGGACCGATCAGATCCAAGATCAGAAGCAGTGTCTATGTCCCCTCTGCCATCCATCTCTTCCACAAATCCACTATCACAAAGGGGGCACTTAGGCTCCACTTCCATGACTGGATGGACTACCTCTGAACAGACATAGCACCAGTATCTACCAGCAAGAGCTTCACCCATCTTACTATTTTCCCTATCCACCCCCCTCTTCCAACTTCCACTACTAAGACAATGCAAAGAATCCAACAATTTATATTGGAAGAAAGCGCACTTTAGATAAACCAGATCTATGCAAATCTCAGCCCAGCAGACAGAAATCTTTCAGCTAAAAAACATCTATCCCTTCATCCCCCTGTCATAACTGATAATCTACAGGGAGAGGAAAAAAAAAAACATATCTCAGACTGGTCACAGCAAGAAGAATTTTTTTTTAGAAAAAAAATCTCAGTGTTTGCAATCCAGCAGAAATAGATGTTTAAGTATTTATCTTTCTACATAAATTAACAAGTCCAAAGTTTGGACACAGATCATAAGGGAAAAGAAGAGATCCTGATAGAAATTATAGGCAAGGAGATTCCTTTCTTTCATGCACAAGAAATTAACACGAGAAAAAAGAAGCCCTGAAAACGGACCAAGGAATCATGTTTCACTTCAAATGAAAGCTCAGGGTCGAACAAAATCCCAAGAATTTACCAGGAGAAGATCTGAAACGGCCCCAAAAAGAGGGCTGTTCTCTTGCGGAAGAAGACAGGAGCAAATTCCTCAAGCTTCCGAAGAATCCCAAGATAAAATAAGCTCGGAATAGAAGAATCTAAAAGCACAAAAAACAGAAAGACAAAAGAAAAAACAAAAAAAAAAATCTATGTCCTCGATCCAATAAGCTAACAAACAAAAGCAAAATTTGAACACGGAACTGAAATAAAAGAGGCAGAAGAAAACCATAAGATTCGCCCAAAATCTTAAGCAAGAGGAGAAAAAGGTGCTACCTTGGAAAGATTTTTAGGCTTGCTTTGATCTGGATTCGCTCCTCTTGGGGTTTCTGGGCAAGGGGAAATATGGGAGGCCAAACAATTCCTATCTCCTTTCCTTTACTCCCCGGAGTTGATTTTTTCGCCTTTTTTTAATCGTTTCTCATAAAAAGTTGTGTCTGTATTAATTAGTATTAATTCCGCGTTACCAACGTTAATAATTTCTTTTTTTTAATTTCAAAACAAGGGTTTGGTGGTAAGGGTTCTGCATCTCCAAAAACAGAACAGGGGAGGCCCACCAACTCTCACAGAGTCACAGTAAATTTAATCATGGCCATGGATAGGTATTGGGGACCAAGATCCTCTATTACTGAAATGTCCACATTTTGTTAAATAATTTGCAGCTTTAGGGGTGCAAATTCTTCTTTTAATGCTACCAGTCCAATCCACATGGAAGGATATGGTGTAATTCACAGGATTCGGATCATTCTTTATAGATTTTTTAATAAAAAAAACTATTGAGATAAGGCTAAATTAGGACTTTGGTGTGATGGAATCTTTTATAGTAAACTGATGGTTTGGATTTCTATGTTGACACCGCAGCATGACAAGATTTGGATTGTCGACCATATTACTATATCATAATATAAAGTTGAGATTGCCGACCCTATTAGTAAAACTTGCGTAAATTCAAGTTCTCTAAATTTATGCAAATTACTGAAAATTAAAAAATGGCATTAAAATTATGAAAGTCTAATAAACTACTATCATGCATGGCCATCATGACAAGCTGGCGTCCTTGTAGTTTCCTAATTAAACTCAAGCTTGACTATTCTTTATTTTTATAGAGAAACATAGCTAATTTATATATAATAAATTTAAGTATAATTGTGATATATATATTAATTATATTGCAGCATGGGTTCTTCAAACTGGTGTGCACTAGCTTGGCTTAGTGGACCGAAAATTAAAATATTATGTTCAAAAAGTGGGATGTATTCGAGCAAATCCACTTCTCTTGGACCTTTAGATGGTGTTTGGTTGCAAAATAAGTGCAGAATATCCCTGAAGGTAGGAGGATATCCTCAAATTCTTGCCGAAGATCAAAAAATTGACGTTTATATCTCTCACATAGCTTTAGTCTATTCTACAAAAATTATGGTAGAAACGAATACTATAAAGTACACTTGTTCCTGTTCCAAGAAAACGAATTTGTATTTGTATTAAAATCTAAACCATTGCGGAGTTCAATACGCATTATGTGCAGCTCTCCATTTATTTTATGCACTTATTTCTCAACCACACATCAAAATACATTTATTCCACCGAAACAGGGCCGTCTCTTTAATGGTGTAAGACATATCCCTCTCTCCCACGCCTTATTTTGCAACAAAACGCTATCTTATTTTCTCAAACAAGGATAATATGTTACATTTATATGCTCCAAGTCTCAACTAAGGATGCTATAGTATAATTGAGGCATAGTATGTGTTCAATATGGATGGTCTTCGATTATGACTGTTGAAATGTGGGCTTGACTCAGTAAGCTTGGAGCGGGCAAGAAATGCTTGGGATGTTTCCGAATGGACCAAGTATCGTATCACCACCGTTCCACTTGGTGGAATACTCAGTAAGCTAGGGTAACGCGATTTCATCACTCCAACGATCAATCATCCAAAAACAAGCTTTAACCTATCTTAAAGCTCATTTTTATTAATAAATTGAGGTTTTTTTTGGGGTACTTCTTTTTTTCAAAATCTCCTCAATCTATAGATTCAATGTTATGGTATTATACCCCCCTCCGGCCTCGTCCCCCTCGGGGGATATCCGGTCCATAAATGGACTTGTCACCTGGGAATTGGTCGTTACCCCCTTTCGGCCTGTGGCCTCATCCCCTTCGGGGGATATCCGTTGAATAAGTCTACCTAGAAGGGATGAAGTGCTTTCTGCGCGGGTGCGTGGGAAGCACTTCATTCTTCAATTTATTCCCCCTTTTTGAGGGGGTAACTCCGGAGAGAAAGAGGTAACTACGTTACCACTTTCACGTAGGAGTGGGGGGAGAGTTCGTCTAAGTAATTATATCCCCCTGAAGGGGATATAACCTTAGGCTCATCCCCTTCGTTTGGTGTTATACCTACGGGACCCTCAGATTTGAAACCTCAAATTAGGAGTGGCAATCAAGACTGGAAGAGAATCAAACTTGTTTATTAATATACTAGACAGACTCACATAATTTATTTAATAAATAAGTTGAAAATATTAAAAAGATTAAACAAGCTTTAAACGAGTCAAACGAATTTTAAATGTATTTAACATATCTTAAATGTAAACAAATATAAAAGGGATCAGGCCGTAACCTAAGCCATTGTTAAGGACTTATTTGGTTCGTTAGAACAATTTTTTTTTACTAAAATATTTTTTCTAAAAAGTTGATATATAGATATATGATACTTAAGAAAGTGATTTTTGTATGTTTAGTTGAGCATGAGGAACCAATATATTTTACAGTGGCTTATGTTTGGTTGAGAATATACTTTTTTAAAAAAATTATGTAAAATAAATATTATGTAATTAATAAAAAAAAATCTCATCCCATATTATCTAAAAGCTGAAGTCATAAGAAAGCAACTTTTTTTCTCTTTTTCTCTTTCAAAAATTCCAACCAAGCATAAAGTATTTCTCCATTTTCTTATTGACGATATTTTCTCCCCTTCTCTTCCCCAAGCCAGATGAGTCCTAAATACGTCAAAATGGATTAAATGGTTTAAAACACTAAATCTGATCCATTTATTAGACCCAAGTTGTAAAGTACCACTCCTAAATCAGACCATGGAACTACAACTTTTTATGAAGGCATAATTAAAGAACAAGGCCGTGGTTAAAATATCCTGCTTCAATCCATTCCTACTTTTGGGTCAAATCAGAGGTGTAAATTCCTAAGTTTAACTGTGTTTAGTGTACCTCTGTCCTCAACGATTATCTAATTAAGATGTAAATCGTTGAATGTTTATTAAAACTTCAGATTTTGAAAACAGTTAACATATTGATAAACTTGTGATGCATATGCATATGGAATTTGGCCGACTCACATGCACCAAAGATTGTGCACTAAGTTCCAATACACAGAAGCCTTCCCTTTCATAGAAAATGATGGCACCTAAGTCCTATCGACCGAAGTTGTAAAGATAAAGGAAATAGTCATTTAATAATGAAAGAAAGAAATATCTCGGATCATGATAGGCTTAGAAAGTCTTCGTCTCTCTGATGAGTTCCTATAAGGCCTATTTCAGTCTTGGCTCGCGTACACTTGCGCACAATGATTTCCTACCTTGCTCTTTTAACTAAAGATTATTAATTATCACTAATACTGCGAATCTTACAGAAAATTATTACCGACCAAAAAATTTAGTGGCCTCTGTTGCAATAGTACTAGCATCTTCATACATAGCCTAATCCAAGTATATATGTTCATTAAATGGCTTCAAGGAACAAACTTAATTTTAGCCAGTAGCCAAAAATACGATCTCAAACCAATAAGACAATATTTAGATGATTGAGATAAAAATTCTATTGAGTTCATGGATTGAAGCTAGTGCAACCAACAAAATTATAAAATTGCATACTGGACTAAACATATTTTCAAAGTCCTTAGATATAGCTTTGGAGTGGACCGTCTAGAATCTCATAAAAAAAAAAATCTGAACCCTGAAGCTAGAACACTTATGGATACAGACCTAGCTCAACCTCTAATTCTATGATGTTGCTAGTTGTTCTAAACCAATCTACGAATCCAATAAAATTTTCAGCCCAATCACCCTAACATGTCTTAAAAAAGTTGCATCAAAAATTTCATGTTCCTTTTTCTTTTTTTTGATAAAAGAACTTAAGCTATTAAAAGAGGTTCTTCAAAACATCATTCCTCTGGTTGCTGGATGCCACTTGCGTACCATGTCCACACCTGCTCAGCAGGTGGCAGCAATGCCTCCTTGTGCTTGGCAAGTGTTGAGCATGGATTATTGGATGGTTACAACTTCATTCAATACACCATTTTTCTTGTTTCTCCCTCATACAGAATCTGGTGTACTTTTTATTAAAACAAAAAATACATATAAAAAACATCTCATATCGACACATAACAGATGGAGACAAAGAGTGTAGGCCCAGATGACTTTAACTTACCAAAAAAAAAACAAAAAGAATACAGATGACTTCAACACCTACGGTATGAAATTTCAAAATAGTACGCATCAACAACGACGACAACTAGGTTCACGAGAGTCAGGATCATCTCAGATGGCGATGGAGGAGAGGAACCTCGTGAGGCAGGATGTTCCACGTGAGTCCTCCACAAAGCAAACAATCAGCAGACTGTTAGCCCAAAAATTTTGCCTCAGATTATAAGGATTCTCTTGTTAGTAAGTTTTTGATGAGTGTTTCAGCCTAAGCAACCCATTTAGTCAAGTAAGCCAGTTCATTCACATCTCTGCATTGCACTTGACGATTTTTTTTAATATATATATATATATATATATATATATATTAGGACCGAAAACCTACATGTAGGAGAAGAGAAAATACCTGGATTGTTTGGTTGGAGACACGAATCCAGATTCTGTACCCGGAAAAATCCTGTAATTTAATCAAGATAAATATGAGCACTGCATGGGTTATGACCCCAAGCTGATGTACTACATGAATTTGAGAGGTATTTCAGAGAGAATGGTAAGCAAATCAAGCAACAAAATTTTGGAATTAGACTTCACAAAAAACAATTGGAGCTTGTTCGCTTTTATAATATTGCAACAGAAATTTACTCCACCACTCACAAGTTTGTGCATCTACATCATACGTAGACAGTGGATCGCAAACATTGAATCTGTGCACGGCTTTCGCCCACAATTCAAATGCTTATATAGAAGTTTCCACGTAAGCTGCTATTCACTCTCACCTGCTGGAAAATATATTGATCATACTTTGCAGCAGTATGATGAATTTTCTTTATAAAATTTCAGCAGTAAATCTGTACAGATCATTACCAAAATCCAAGTTGATTAAAAAATTCTTCACCTTCCAATACCATCAGAAAATAATTCATCAGCAGCTGGAGATATAAATGTCGGCTACCATGTATACTCATCATGCACAGGTTAACAAGGAGATTAACCAGTGTCCTCACCAGAGGGAGAGAGATTGACCAGTGTCCTTGCACAACATACTGGAGAGCTTCAGAGCTGCAAGGACGATAGCTAACTTGCTAGAAGAGGCCCAGGGATTCGGCGAATAGCATTATCATCACGCATGCAGCTTGTGATGGTAAGCAGAAGCTGTAATTTTCTTTCTATTGGGATACCGGATACCCCTCAGGGCAAGGGTGCATTCAAAAATATGGAGAAGGAAAAGATGGGGCGGACATTGAACAAAATTCCATCCTCCACTGCTCTACATATCAATGATGTAGGGACCTTCTTAGCATATCATCCATCTGCAACAGCATAACATTTAACAATTAGAATAACTAGAACATAAGAAGAAAGTTGTCTGGCGACAACATCCAGTTTGGCAGGAAAAATGCTTCTTCGTATCTACAGCTTACATAACCTAATGAGAGTCCCATAAAAATGACAGACTAGGTGCCTAATGAAATGTTTATGCATCCCACCAGGAAACCAAGCCTTTGTCCAGGATTTTAGAAATTTTAGAAAAACTGTGGGAATGCCACCTTCCAGGTTCACACCCAGAACCATTTACCAACTGGCAGACTAAAGTTTCATTGGCTAAAAGAATAAACAGGGAATTTAGTTAAGACAGGCATGCTTCTGCAGAAACCTCAGAAAGACAGAATGCAAATCGAAGGAGTAAAATAAGACAACATTGAGGTTTGTATAGTGAAGCATTAGTTAAGCTACAAATCCTTCAGCTACTGGTAATCATGGTTTACAAAATACCAATTGATATTATTATTCTCAAAAGAATTGAATGTGCATGAATAGTAGTAATGTAATATAAAAAGTCTTCCCAGGGGCCTAGCCCTGGGCCTACAAGAATGTGCCAAGGCCAAAAAATTTGGGGAAAAATAGGGTTTTCTGGCAGAGAGAATAGGAATTTAATCTTTATTCAGGGATTTGAGGGGGTTTTATTGTTTTATATGATATCTATCTCTTTTATTTTGGTTAAATTTCTCATCAGACACAAAAAATGGACAATAGTAGATAAAAAAACACGGACTAAAAACCTAAGATAGAACAAATAAATAAATTATACTGCCCCAGATACCTCGAGTAAACAAGAGCTTAGGGAAAATGGAAACAATTCGATCTCTTCTCCAAATTAAACAACCAAGGGCTTCAATTGTAACTAAAAAAGTTTGTCTAGCCCTTTATTAAAGAGCCTAGCATAAAAACAAAAAGAAAAGAAACATAGAAAATTTGGTCCCCACAAACCCCATATGCAGAGGTACATGAATCTTTCAGAAGACTTCATGATATTCGGCCCAACTTACCCAATTTCAATAATTCAGAAAGCCCTAGGCACTTGATAAGCGGACAACAGCCCGCGTAGCATCGTAGGGAATACTACAACAAGTGAGGGTGAAAAACAAATAAAATACAAGAAAAAATCAGGAAAATTTAAGAAATTTGACAAGTCGGTTCTTTTTCCTTCCCCTTCTTTCTCCTCCTATGATGGCAGCAGTAGTTGTCACTTTTTCCTAAAGCAATTGCAATCATGGTCTGCCGCACCGGTCCGTACCGGCCAGTACGGACCGGTACGTACCGGTCCGGCCTGAGACCGGTACCGGATCAGCATAAAATCCGGTACCGATAGTTTATTATTGAAAAACTGGTACGGGACCGGTTCGGACCAGTACGGGACCGGTACGGACCGGTACGGGACCGGTTTCGTACCGGTCCGGGCCGCCACCGGTACGCCGACCGGTACCGGTACGGCGGACCTTGATTGCAATCATCAGATGCAATATTCACCACAACCACTGATATATTTTTGCATCAGTAATACTTTTGTGTATCACACTGACAACAGCTGTTGTGGCTGTTTCAAGAACAAAATAAAGGCATGAGAGAAATAAGAGGAAAGGAGGAAAAAAAGACTGAACGCATTTGGAGAAAAGGGAAAAAAGAAAAATATTGCTGGCACCAGGTGTTCTTGATGCCACTAGGTGCCCTCATTAGGTGCTCCCATCTGCTATCACTGTCAGGCACCGATACTAGGTGCCTTCATCTTTTTCTCTTCTATTTTTCACCTATTCTGGTGGAGCTTAGGAGCTTGCATGCCCGACTGACTTCCATTTGCAAATTATATTATATCCCACCTGACCACCTTAAATACCAATCAATTAATTGATTTCTATCTCTACCCAATTGACATAGTCTAAGAAGGCTGTCTAGGCACCTGTGCTGGGCAGGCATGCCACTTAGGCACCTGCCTACTGATTAGGTTGTCCTATCCGAGGCAACCACCAGAAACAAAGTTCACCGTGCCGGTACCGAAGACTGTACCGATCGGCCGATGGTACGGTTCGGTATGCCCCCGCACCGAGCCCGTACCAACACAACAAAGAGGATAAGGGAGGGGGAGAACAGGAGAGACGACAAGAGAAAGAGAGAAGGGGAGGGAGAGGGCAAAAGGGAGGGAGAGAGGGTTTCTTGGAACTCCAAAGGCCGCTAGAAGGAGTCGGAGGGGCGCAGAGGGCCAGAGAATGGGCTCCGCCCTCCGGACCCCTATTTCTTTTCGGCAGCCTTCAGCCACTCTTCCTTGCCTTCCTCCCCCCCTCTCTTCCTCTCTTTCCTTCTCCCTCTCCCCCTCATGATGGTTTCTCATTTTGAATATCAGAACCGTCCCGATCAACCACTGGCATGGCTCAGTACACCCCGAATCAGATGATTCGGGATAGTTCCACATTTTTTGACCAAAAATATTTCTCTAAATGCTGCAACAAAAGGATACCAAAACCATGAGAAACTTAGCATTTAACTACTCATGACCATCTCATACAAAGATTAAAAAAAAAAAGAAATCAAAAGCATACTCCCACATAATCCTAATCCTAAAGAGTATAAGTGTGCCAATGACCATGTGAAAACTTTTCTATTCTCAGAATGCCCTTATAACGTAGCTACTCTGAAAAAGCTCTCATTAAACCTCCCAGTTCTTCCTAGTTACTCCTCAAGCTGGATTACTCCCACTAACTCCCGAATTCCTCTCAGCTCTCAAACTCCTACCATCTCTCATATCTTATTTACTATTGCTAGTTTGCTACTATATAAAAGCATTCTATTCTTTTGTATGAAAACTTACATGAATCTACGCCAAATACCCTTGTACCTCACATACATACTCATGCTTAAAATAGTTCAAGAAGGATCTCATAATCTTATGTCATCCAATAATTTAAGACAGCAGATGGCTTATTTTTATCTGGATTCAAAAGAATGAGGACAAAAACATCACTGAAAAGCCAATAATTTCCATTGACAAAGCAAGTCTGAGTGAGAACGCAAAGATTGGCCCATATTTCTCATCAGGAATAATATTCCTGTACAAACAACCATAAAATTGAGGAGAAAGAGTCCAAGTTAACATATTACTTGACAGTGAACAGATATCAGCTTCTGGCATCTTAAAAATACGACAAGTTTATCATGCTCCAATTCAGATAAGTTTCTTGAGGCTTAGATGTCCAATGCCTTACATACCAATTGTAGTATATTTTTCGGAAGAGAACTTTTTATAATAATACTTAAGTTCAGCTACAGAATTGCTTCAGGTTGGGAAAATGCTCAGGTAAGACCTAGTGTTAGTTGAATTTAACTGCTCTCTGGATCGGCAATTTATCACATCTGACAATTTACAATTTGTGAACATGTAAATATGCATATGTTTTTTTAACTATTATGTGATATATATCATTTTTATGTATACTAGAGCCCAAAGGAATTGGAAAAAAAATCTTCACACTATTTTTCTACCTTCTTTCACTTCTTTATTTGAATTCAGTTCAAAAGCTAATGAAATCTTTCTCAGACACCTTACTAAAGAAATAGGTCAAAAATATGGATGCACAGAGATAGGCCCGAAGATCTTCTGATATGCTCGTAACTACAGTCATTGATCTACTTGAGGAGACACTACTCATCCATAACAAGGCTTTGGCTGTGGATACTTGAGTGGCATACAGTAATGTGTTCGAGAAAAGTATGAACCACGCAATATCCAGCAAAATTGCAAAGAAGAGAAGTACGGCGTAGGTCGGCCCAAGGCTCTGCCTGCTGCTCTCCATCGCCACCAGTGCAAAGAACGCCACCACCAGATTAATCATCAGCACACCATTAGATAATGCCCGAAGAGATCCAACCAGAGCGCACCCAATCTAAAATGCCCCAAAAGAAAGTAGAGAAATAACTTCAGCAGATTGAGCTGATGTCCACTTAAAACAGTTCAATTTTCACCGTAACGATATGAAAGACAGAAACAAATCAGTTATCAAAAACCAATTTTGCATCCATACTAAAGAGTGATAAAAGAAAACAAGAACTAATTCATGAAAACTAACCAAAAATAAACACAAATTTTGAGTAGCTGAAACTCGCCTCCGTAGAATTCAAATCCTATACAAAGAAATGATAGAAATCGCGAATAAACTCATTTAGATAGAATTAGAATCTTGAAATAACCCTAATTTCGGGTGTAGTTAGAAAAGCGACTGAATCCAGCCAAATAAGAGCACGAATAAACCCTAGAGAGTCCCATCAAGAAAAAAATAAAAAATAAACCCTAGAGACTCCCATCAAGAAAAAAAAAAAAAAAAAACCCTAGAGACTGTTGGGAGGCAGAAGGAGCTGCTCACTTGGATGTAGACGAGGATAACCGCGAGAGCTTGGAGTCTATCGTAATCCCGAAGAGACGATCGAATCCGCGATGGTAGGTACGTAAAGACCAGGCATTACAAACCGAACCGAACTCAGAGAGAGTGAGAGAGAAATATGCCCCCTCCTGCATGGACGCGTGATCCTTTTGTCCATGTGAAGCCTTAAAGTTTAAATTTAGCTAAGCGTTCTCCTCTACGAGATATACGATGACCTATATTTAATTTCATCGATTATTCCCTGAATAAATTTTAAATATTTATATAAAATTGAAAAATTTAAATAATATTTTTTAGTTAACTATTTTGGATGAAATTTTAGTTGTTATAAATTGTATCAAATACAAATGGTATCATAGCAGGCTCAATCTAACACAAATCTAATTCTTAGCCTAATAAGGACGTCTGGACTTAAATAAAGAGAATAAAGATTGTTCTATCTTCCTTTCTTCTGATTGCCCAACTCTAGAGTAGGTACAGCCAACAGAATCATAAGTGAGAAAATAACCTAAGCATGAAAGAGGAACCTCCTGCTGTATCCAAAAGATCTTTCCGAAATACTGGACGGCATAGATAGTAAACAAGTCTATCGTCCTGTTCGTCTTCCAGTACATATGTGACATGTACAGCCTGGAAGGTATTGCACTTTCCCGCCAACCAACAGATGTCGCAAAAAAGAGGAGACTCCTCCTCCATCCGCCCCTTTCCGCATTTCCAGTCAACCATTGTGGCGACATCCCCTTCAAGAAAAATCTGTTCCACCGTCAACACCCATCTTGCATAGGTGATGTCCTCCTAGCAAGCCCTAAGTTCTGCCTTTATCACCGTTAAAAAATTATTTATGGCTACTATTACAAATCATATAATTAGATTATAAATGATTGGATTAAATTAGACAAAATTATCATTATTCTACCCATTACGATACAAAGGAGGGAGAGAGGCGGTGGAGCGCGTTCCAAAGTGTTTGTAGGCCCGCAGGTGTGGACAAAAAAAATGCTGTAAGGCACATTTATTCGCCACCAGGTTCCATTACATCTGGCATATCACGTGGCCTAGAAAAAACTGGGGTACACGTTACTGCATTACTGCTCCACCGTCCGATGTCGACACGACGCACCTATCTTGAAGAGAGAACATTTTGTACCATAGTTGATGGCGAGCAAACTGTCGTCAAGTTAACGTGTGTGTATGTTCTATGTTGCTGGCATGGCAAAAGAGATCCGACCGTTACGCACGTAGAAATATGGTACAAGAGCCAGCAAACAAAAACTCTCTCTTTTATAATTTTTACTATTTTTCTTTCAAAAATCAAACTAGATTTTTAAAAAAAAAAAATGAAAAAACTGCTGCACCAAATATTTTTTTTTCTCAGATTTTTCATATTTGATTTTAAAATCTGAAAACCAAAAACTGCAGCAATACCGAACAGAGCCTACTTTCTTTGTGGATCCCAAATCTGCTATAAGCCTCCACCAATGAAAAGGACAAAAAATTGAAGAAAAAAATTATGTGGCCTTCAATGGCAGAAGATTAAAGGAAAATTTGCAGCCTTCTAGAGCAGCCCGACTTGTCTGTGGTGGAATATAACAGAGGACTGAGAGGAGTCAGTAATATCTGTAAAGAATAAATTCAAAGATGGTTACTACTGAATACCTTCAGGATCCACTGGTATTTCTGTATTCAATGAGTTGATTTTGTTCCAGTGTTCTTACAGTACAATGATATTTCTCCTCTCATTAGACTTTGAATTGGAAAAGGCAATAATGTTTTTCTCTGTTGGAGTACAATTCTGATACAATGATGCCAACTGACACCCTACTGTTTACAGTCCAAAACTCCAAAATCAATGCTTAAAGCCTACACTAAGTACACATTTATCCCCCTCACTAGCTGCAATGTTTAACAGTCAGAGAAAATTGCTACGATGGAATTTAAATTGTTAGATCCCAAATCTTCCTCATATCCTGAGAATAAATCGGTTTGCTGGAGGAATGATATGAAACAAGATCCTCAGCACTCCAGCAGCCATTTTTCAGAGTGAGACATACACTTTGGTTCAGATTCTATCTCCCAATTTTAAACCGAGAAAATCGCCTGGACCTGTGTACCTTCAGTCGAATTGCAGGCACCTTTCTAGCCACAGCCTGCCAGATCATCTGTACTGCATCATCCTTCCGAGAAGGGTACTGGAATTCAAAGTAGCCTTCGACCTCCTTCAGCTTTTTCCACATTCGTGTCCATTCCTCCTGGCTTATGCCTCTAATCAGCTTCATCAAGAAACCTTCCTTGACTGCATCAGAAGCACGTACAAAGATGCAGAATTCAGAGTAGTCCAGGACATCCTCAAATGGGAGTTCAATCTCATCGCTTATAATGACAGGGATGCAGTGGCTGATTATGGCATCAAAAAGACGGTTGGAGGAAGGAGTATCCCCAGCAATATTCAGACAGAATTTTGATGAACGCATCCCCTGGCTGGCTGCATTGATCCCATTCGCTTGAACACTGCCAAATGAGAAGTGTACATCCTTTTCGTTTCTGAGAAGATAAAAGAGCTCTTGTCGAATGCTTCCCCCCTATGGGTGAAATTGAGATGACTGTCAATTAACTAAAATTTCATACTACTACTAGGAAGGCAAACAGAGTTCAAAAGAAGTCAAGAAATTTAAAGGCAACATTGGTTAATGTGTATTTTTAAGGTAAAACTTTTAGGATTCATGACAGTTTTGTATTGAAATTTTAGAACCTCATATGAAGAATTCAAAGTGTAACAACGGACAATATTAAACTTTATCTGATATCACAAATCTACATGAACTCATTGATTAGTACTGGTATACAATAAATATACGAGGTAGAGAAGTTAAAAATCATTTATAGTCAAATATACTGTTAAGAATTAACAATTGCAATACTGTATATAAATGTACATGACAGGCCTTATCTGCAAGAAAGGTCGGTAGTGTTTAAAAGCTTAACAGTGTTGGAGAAAATAACAAAGTAGCAAATATTGTATTAATGCCCGTTATATTTTAAGAGACATGCACAAACTCAATTCTCAGGGCCCAATTTATGAAATGTTAATTATTAAAAGCTTAACAGGGTGGAAAATACAGACATCGAGAAAATAGAGGCATTGCTGACAAACCATATCCTACTCATAAAAAATTTGAAAGTTACCTTCATCTGCTAGATCAAAAAATCATTTAGCCACTCAATGTGCAATTCTCTCCACATCTTAGTTGGTGAATCTTGGGCCATGGTTAGCTCCCATAAAGAAAGGGTGATGTTTCTTGTTAGATTGAAATTAGATCCGAAGTAGAGAGTTGGCACATCTTCAGACCCACCAAAGAATAAACCCAAACTAAAGCATAAGCGATTCATCATATATCGAAGGCATCATTTTTCTATTTAAAAAAAGGCATCATTTACAAAACCAGATTCTGCAGGCCTGCATCACTGGTTCGTAGTTTCAGGATCAGTATGTTGCTGTTTGAATACAGATATATTTTATATGGCAATGCACATTATTTTGGTAAAGTAAAATTTATAAGAAGTAATGAAAAGTGAGAAATTAACCTCAGCTTAAATAAGTTCCAGGACAAGATGGACCTAGATTTACTGGTTGAAAGAAAATTGTGATGCACAAGAGACAATGGAGAGCAGCAGTTAACAACAACTTCTCTCTGTTCCAATCCATAACCATCATCCCCTCACTCTTCATACTCACCACCCTACAGGAATGATACAATGGAATGACAGTTGCATCGACCACTTGCTCATCCTTCAGGTGCTGGCTAACCTTTTAGGGTGCAGCCAGAGACCAGAATTCCTTTTATCTAAATAAATTTGAATCCTACCAATGTATATGATCCAAGGAAACTAGACACTTTCAACTTCACGGCCTTAGAAGGAATCATCATCACTAGGGTTTCCATATTAACTTTAAAAATATAAGTTGGTGATGGCATCAGAGACTATTTCTACGTGACATGACAATGTAGAAAACATAATACTTCAACCTCTTCATAGCACATGAGGATAACCTAGCAATTTCCTGGTGTCCGCTCTGTCAGAAGAGAAGTTCCTGGTTTATAAATACAATTGAATGCAGTTCAATTAAATTGCACAATGCTGGCATAGTTCTACAAGATTTTGAAATGTAATGGCTAGAATACAATCGCCCTCTGTTCATGAAAATATTCCTGGCATCACAAGAAAATCCCACTGTCATCGACAAATTCCATAATAATACAACACTTAACATTTCTTTGTCATCACAATCAACAAACAAATGGTCCACCATCTTTGATATTCAATCCAAGCTAATTGAGGCAAAAGATGCAGAACAGCGAAAAACAATTCAGCATCAGTGCGCTGTCTGGTGCTGAGTGCATGCAATACCAAAGAATGATACAAGGGGGAAAGAATCAACTTAGAACAGGTTGCTAATAGATCTAGAAATCACTCGTTGTAGGGTAGAATCACCGACTAAACGGAATAACTCAGTTGAAGGAATTGCTCCACTCCATGGTTAATGAAGAGTTTGCATATGGTGACTACTCAACCACTAAAGATTCTTTCATGCACCAAAAAATCAATAGACTTACAGAAGTATCTTGTTCAATATTGATTATGACTTTAGCCTCCCTGAAAGACGCTTTTGTTGAGGTATAAAATAACTAAAGTAATTTTGAATGCTAACATGGCATGCTTAAAGTTAACCAAGAAGCTTAATGTATCTGTGCAGTGTGGCCTTACAAATCAATGTATAATTTGTTAAAACTAGACATATTTACATTAATTTTCAACCCGACATCAATACATTGAATTGATTCCAATTTTTAAACAAAGGAAACTTTAGGCAATAGAAGTACCCTTATATGAAAGCTAAAAAGCTTACTAGCAAGTAGGATACTAGCTTGGCTGTGCAATTTAAGTTCATGCACCCAAGGAGCAGCCATTAAGATACCTACAAGACCTGGAAAGAGCATAACAAAAGTGGGAAGAAAGCAATCTTTTGGTGTAAGGAATTATGAGATGAAATGCTGAATTGAAAAACAAACGTTGAAAATAAGAGCCCATTAATATCAAGATTTAAAAAATCTCAAGGACACCAAACTGCTGCCTTCATTAAAGTAAAAACAAAAGCAAAATTCTCACTAAATAGGAAAAATTGATTTCTGTGCTGAACAAAGTTGGACCAAACATATCTTGCACTGATAATGACTGGGCTTAGCCAACTATGGACCAAGTTGTTGAAAGGCTGAAGATGGACTGTGATATTGCATCAGCTATAAACAAAAATCCAAGTCCTAGAAAACTTCAAGTATTAAAAAAATCAAAAAGGAAAAAAGTATCATCGTGTCACAAGATGTGGCTGAGATTCCAAGTATTACTTGTTTAGGGATCAGAATCTGGTAAGACTACTGTTCTTGGAGTTTTATAAGAATGGTCAGAATGATAGGTTATGAATTTTAGTTATCCATGAGTAGATTATATGATCAAAATGGCGGGAACATGGAACAAATAGAAGACACGAACGCTAAAATAGTGCAACTTAACCACCAATTCCAAGGTAATAAGATGACAGATGATAGAGAGTCACAAGCAGGAAGTCCTAGCTCATCCCAGGGCTTGAACTTCGATACATTCCAAAGCCAAGACATAACTTCAAGGTCTGGTCCCTTGATACCTGATAATGAGGATACATAAGGTGCGCTCATTACGTACATTTGAAGAGCCATTCCAGCAATGAGTTTATGCACAAAGGAATCCTTTGTTTTCCACCATAAGCAATCCTATGCCTCTAAGAATTAGATATTTCCCTTATGCATCATCCCTTTTATTTAAAATAAAGTAATTGGTTATTTGACTTTGTATTGCAGAAATAGGTCTTCTGGCTGACAATGTAAACTTTGCTTTTCTTGAATGGAGGGCTGACAATAAATCTAAGGAGCTTCTAAACTGTACATAACCATTGTTTAGATGTGCAAAATCCAAAAAAGCCATTTAACCAGTTGAATTTTCAGTCAAGTACCATGCCTATAATAATTATCTTTGCTCTAACAAATTGCTTAATCCATGAGAGGTTATGGATAGACTATGGTAGAACAATAGATTATCACGTGGTGTGCATCAGTTGAAATGATGAAAGAACAACTACTAGTCATCAAACTGCTAATGAAACTACAAAAAAGGACCAGGGAGGAAAGGGAAAAAACCAAAACAATGTTATCGGGAAAGCATTTGGCCTTTTTCTGTAGGTGATTGTGGCTCCTTGGAAATGTAACAAAGTTGGGTGATCATCAATGTATTGATCACATGATTAGAAGATATGAACATTATCAGTAGCACACCTTAACCACCAAATCCAAGTTAATGACATGATAGAAGGCCATAATCAACAAGTCAAAGATTCATCTCAAGCGGCTCCAAGATAAAGATGCGAATTTAAGTTCTCTTCACTAACTCCTGGTTATGGGTACTTGAAAGATGCTTAAACAATTTCTGTTTAAATAGCAGCTCCAGCATCAAGATTGTGTAAACAACTTCAGAGGATCCCTATCATTTTACCAAAAAGTCCTTGACATAATATTCATCATGGAAGAAGTTTTAATAGCGGAAGCACATCACTTTGTTCTTTAGTTTCTTGCTTCATAATCAATCCACTGCCTCTAAGAATTAGATATGGCCCCCATGCGTCATTTGACTGTGAATTACAGAAATATATGTGTTCTTGGATAACCATCTGTTTTGTGAGATAAACTTTACATCGTTATTGTTTAGACCTATTTACAATCTACAATGCCATTAACCAGTTGAGTTTTCATCAAATAGGCATTACCATGCTTCTAAAAGTTATCTTTGTTCAAACAGGGTGCATTAACTCAGCTTAATCCGTAAGTGGTAAAGGATATACAGTCAGTTATATTGAATGATATGCTAACCAGTTGGAATTATAAAACTACAACTATTAGCCATCAAAGTGCTAGTGGAACTGCAAAGACTGAAAGGCAGGAGAAAAAACAGAAGTATCAAACAAGAGAAACTGGAAGGTGCTTACATCTTTCCTGTAGATGGCTCCTTGGAAATATAACAATGTAGGGCGACCATCATAGGTAGATATATCATTCACAAAGGTCTTGACCACATGCTTGTAAGGAGCAATAACGTCTTTCTCCACATTAGCTACACGTGGAATATACCTTCCAAAATCCGCAAGAATGAACATGCAAGGCCACAATTTCGTCCGAGCATCCAGCATGCTATTTGGATGGTGTGCCATTATGATATGGTCTGTTCCCCCTGACCTTTTCCATTCCTCTTGAGCTGTTAAATACGTTACCAGCTTCTGCTGCAACATCTTGTTCCTACTAACCTTTTCTGGTTGTTTGATCTTCGAATGCCGGTTATAGCTCAAAGATGAGAAGAATGGCACAAACACAACATCAGCTTCATGAGAGTCCTTAACTCTTACAGCAGTGCATGGGCCACTCCGATCGGGAAATCTTGAGGACAACAAATCCAATGTGAGCCAGTACTCTATACTATGCTGGAGATTCAACCCACCAGGATAGGATGGAATTTTGGTTCGGATATCTGGCCAGACGCTCTTGCCATCGGCCACCCAATCCAGCAGACCAAAGTGAAACTCAGGAGGCATATCATACATGAAAACTTTCAAGAGTGCCTTGCTCGGATCACATTTTTCAAGTTCTTGTTCTTCGGGTTGATTCGAGGAATAGGTCTCCTTGTTCAGTGGCAGGTCATCCCTCAGCTCATCCCTGAGAGGAATGCTCTGATTTTCGAACAACGAGAAGGCCTTTTGATTGGGCAAAAGGCTATGGTCGATGGGAGCACGCAGGGCAGTGGAATCCCAGAAGAAGATACAGTAGAAAACCAGGACTATCACAAGGAAGAGCCAACAGCACAGGTGCTTTCGGCTAACAAGCCCATGGGTCTGTGTGTTTCTATTGGCCATTTGATCACTAATCCCCGAAGAAAAGGCCCAATTTAGTACCAAAGCATCAAAATTCTATCGACCCAAGAACAACAATATCGGCGGAAACCGATTGAGAACCGGAGTCAAACACATAACAAACAGGGAAACAAGAAGAAGCATAAAGAACTCTGGAAGCTCTTAATCAAGAATCAGCTAACCAAACAACAAGCCACCTTTCAATTATGGACTGAATCTTGATCAAGAAGCCATGTATAAAAGAACAAACAAATACGTAAAAATCTCTGAGAAAACATCATAATAACAAAGAATAAATCACGCCCTCCCCGCAAGCAAAAGCCAATCACCCAAAACTCTCCGCAGATCCAATTCCAATTTAAGATGAAGGATGTAGCTACATATCTCAATCAATCAAAGATGAAATCAATCAAGAATGCGGCTTTATGATCGGAACCAAACCAAGAAACGGAAAAATCGAAACCAGATCAAAGTCTTGGAAATAAATCGAAGAAAACCATCAAAAGGGCAGACTTTGATTTGAAAAAAGAGCAGAAAAAGGGATCGAGATGAAAGAAACGATGGAAAGAGAACGAGAGATCCATCGGATAGGATTTATGAGCTCGTTTGATGGTCTCCATATCCTGGCGAGATTGAAAAGGATTCCATCTTTGGTCGTCTCTAACTCTCTCGCTCTTGCGCGATGTTCGGGTCGCTCGGGGGAAGCGGACTCGGCTTCCTCCTCACTGGAGATTTACTTCCTATTTTTAAGTCAGACGAAAAGGGAATAGCGAGAGAGAGAGAGAGAGAGAGAGAGAGAGAGAGAGCGGGGGGGTAGTTAAAAGTAGAAGCAATTATTAAAACTCTTTAATAATTATAAATATAATTAATTTATTTATATAGGGCTTAATTATAATGTCCACTAGCTATAATTCGTCGGGGCAATCTGAAAAAATAAATTATGTATCAAAACATCATATTCGATACAAAAAAATAAATAAAAAAATAAAATAAATAATCAATTCTATGTCTGTTTTTCTGATTGAGTGGTATTTAACTTTTCATACTAAACTACCAGGTGAAGATAAACTAAAACCATTAATTTTTAATAAAAATACCCTAATTTATATTACATTAATTTTATATTAATTACATTATATAATTCATATTAATTATATAAATGTATATTATATTAATATATTATAAATATGTTAATATATTAATTTTAAAATATTGTATTTAATATATTAATATATTTTTAATTAATAAATAATAATTAGTAAATAATTAATAACTATTTATTAATTATCAGTAAATCTAACATAGAATTTATTAATAATTAATATATTTATTTATATATCAAAACATGCCAAAATTTATTTAGAATAAAAAAATATTTTTAATATATGTATAATTAATTTAAAATATTTATTAATTTATGTAACTATATTTGAATATTTAAAGTAGCTAATAGTGGCGTTGTTTATATGAGACACCAACCGATTGATTAAAAAAATGTTATCATTTGACTTATTTATTCAAAAATAATATTAAAAATTTTATATTATTTTTATATAAAATTATTTTTAATTGAACATAATAATTTTTTTAATGTTATTTTTTAAAGTATTCTTTTTCATCATTCTCACGACCATTCTTTCATATAATAATTTTCAGAAATGGTAATCTGACGTACCTAGTCAAACCAACCTCAAGAAGTTGTTTAGTGTTTAGGAATGTGAGTGAACTATAAACCAACATTTGCATCATGATGATGTCATTTGTTTAAATGTTTAAATTTCAATAGTTTACTAGGCTTGCGTTTAGCTAATTTAGGACAAGACAGGAAATGAGAGAAAGATGGGCAGTAAAACAACTATAAAGTATACATCCCAAGCAAATATATGACCTGATTATATAATAATTGTTGGTTAAAAAAGGGAGTGTGGATATTTCTCTTATAAACAAGCATTAGTGTGGTGATGAAGTCATTTGCTTAGATGTTTGATAGGCGAAGAGTTTGCTAATTTAAATGTGGGGTTTAATAGGTGTATGCCCTCCTAATTCAAGACAAGACAAGAAGCACCAGGAGTCGTAGTAGAGCAATCTAAAAGTATAAATTCTTGCCAAAAATGTGAAATAATTATAAACAATATTACCATAAGATTTATTTATGATGTTATACGGATGTGATGTATCTTAAAAGCCAATGTTGGTGTGGTAATGCTGTGATGGAGTTGTCATATTAGGTGAAAACTTTTCTAAGTTGGATGTGAGATTAGGTAATGGATTTGGTAAGAGAGAAGGGCTGATGCTTCACATGAAAGAGTGCAAGTGGATTTTTGGGGACCGGTTCGGAGCTTTGTTTTGTACGAAAGAGGATCATCTGAATGGTCCAAAGCCTATCAAATTAGGTCGACACCATAATAGAATTTTGAATTTTTTCTTCTGAAGTCACAAATTTGAAATCACTTTTTGTTGGACTCATTTGGTCTGCAAAAAGATTAAAAAAAATTAAAAAAAAACATCATATTTAGTTAGAATTTTCAAAAAAATAATAAAAAATTATTTTTTATCAAAATAGGATTCTCATATTTTATAAAAAATAACAATACGTAGGATATGGAAAAGTTTAATTTTTACTAGCTGAAAATTAGAATAATATTTTTTAAGCGCCCTCAAGCTTTTAAATAAAGTAGAATAAGATTTTTTTATATTAAAAACATTACAAATATTTTACATAATTTTTTATAAAAATAAATACTCAACTAAATATAAATCATTATGTAAAATATTATTTTTTACGATTAACTAAACATACATAAATTATTTTTTAAAATATTATTTACTCAAGTATTATTTTTTAAAAAAATATTTTAGTATGATTTTTTTTTTGTGTGAGCCAAATGAGCTCTGATATGCAACGATTATATTGTTTGGATAGGATAACAGCATACTCCCTTAATGCAAAGGTGTATTTCTATTGGCAGCCTGCCAGATGTCTAGCAATTTGCAATGAGGAGGTTCTGACTATTTCCATATTAAGCATACAGGATTTAAGCATAAAATAAATATATCAGGACAAAGTCACGTACATATGAGTTTCCAAAGACCCCTAGTAGTAGTAGTATTTACCAAAAAAAAAAAAAAACCCTAGTAGTTTATCACATATCAATCGGGATGGATTGCAGTAGTTATCATATCACCATCAAACATCAAATCATAACAACGATCAGAAAGTTACAGTTAACACCAATAAGTTACATTTTATTACCTGATTCATTTTTACCCTTTCTTCGTGCTGCTGTTTCTGGTTTTAAGTTAGTTTGCAGGATGTCCAGATTAGCATTATCAAAATGTCGTATTGGAATCAGAAAAAGGAAGAACTTTGTGCCCTATTTGATATCTGGAAGTTAGAAATCTCTACATAAACCGAAAGCACAAAACTAGGTCCCTGTTGCAACCATGATTTGGACGGTTCTGATCAAAGGTTCCCAAATCTAAGGAGTAATATATCACGAATCATGCCTGGCCAGTACAAACACGTAGCAGTATCATCATCAAAATCCTTTTTTTTTCCTAATGAGCCGGTGCCTCACACTAGTCGAGCATGAGTGCACCCGGACTAATCCGAAATAAGTATCTGTCATAGAGTAGGCAGGATCACCTCAATACTCTCCTAGAGGAAGCCCTCCGAATAGTGAACAGCTAGCATAGGATGCAACCTAGTCGGCTGCTTTGTTCGTCTCTCGAAATATGCGCGTGGCTTTAAAGGCAGCAAGCTCCATCGAAATGCCACGCATATCCTAAAGCAATGGGTGTAATCCTTTGTTGTTGTGTCTTCCCTGTATCCAGTTAACTAGCATGGCTGAATTGCCCTCCAAATGAATGCAATCTGTGTTGGAAAAATTAAATGTGCACGCAGCCATTCTCGGGCCGCGTGCGCAATAGCCAGCGAACGCTTGTTGGCGCTTACTGCAGTTTTCCTCCGCATAATTACCGCAAACGCATCCGCAAAAATGACCACAAAGCTCCTAACCAATACTCCGATATATACCCCTCAATTTTATCCTATTCGGGACACGAAAAATTAGAGAAAAATATTTAAAAAATTCTAAAAAAAAGTTCTTCATCTTAACCACTTCTGATTTTCATTTTTGCAATTATATTTAGTTTATTTATTCTTTTTATTTTGTTTTTCGCTGGATCTGCAAGTCTGATCGAGTTCGATTTGGCTTCTTCCGAGGCGTACCAAAGAAGTTTAGGGTCGTCATATCTTTGAGGAGGAATGTCGGAAGATCCGTACATGGGAGCAAATACTTCTTTGGGACAGCGTCTACGCGCTTCGACCTATCTTCAACCAGGCTATTTCTTCTAACTTTTATTTTAAATTTAATATTGGTAGATCAGTAGTATTTGCAATTCTATGATTTAAATATATTAAATAAATAGATTTATTTTGTGCTAGAATCGATTTCTTTTGTGTTAAAATAGAATTATTTTGATGCCAAATAATATATACATATATTATTCCCTTTAAGATTTTTTATTAATTGTAATTTTTAGATTTATTTATTTATTTAGATAATATATTGCTAACAATCTAAAGAAATGTTTGGTTTATTTTTTTTGTTAGTAATATATAATTCAGTAAATCATTCTAAATAGATAATAATTTATTTAACCTTCAAGAGGTTTATTATACCTCCATTTGGACTCCTCAAGGAGTAATTTACGGATCTCATTCAAACGAAAAATTCGAAAATTGGTTAATATATAATAATTAATTTATTGAATTGACTTATTAGATCACAATCAATTATTCTAATAAGATAATAAATCATTCTAATATATAATTCATTAGATTGACAAATTAGATCTCAATTACAATAATTAATTTGCTAGCATAAAATTAGTAATCAATTATTCTAATAATAAAAAAATTATATAATTCATTGAATTGATATTTTAGATCTCAATTATAATAATTGATTTGCTAGCACAAAATTAGCAATCAATTATTCTAATAAGATAATAAATCTTATAATTCATTGAATTGACATTTTAGATTTCAATTACAATAATTGATTTGCTAGCACAAAATTAGTAATCAATTATTTTAATAAGGTAATAAATCATATAATTTACTGAATTGATATTTTAGATCTCAATTACAATAACTATTCTGCTAGTACAAAATTAGTAATCAATTATTTCAAATAAGATAATAAATCTTATAATTCATTGAATTGATATTTTAGATTTCAATTACAATACAAGATTTGTTAGTACAAAATTAGTAATCAATTATTTTAATAAGATAATAAATCATATAATTCATGGAATTGACATTTTAGATCTCAATTACAATAATTGATTTGCTACGACAAAATTAGTAATCAATTATTCGAATAAAGTAATAAATCATATAATTCATTGAATTAACATTTCAGATCTCAATTACAATAATTGATTTGTTAGCACAAAATTAGTAATTAATATTCTAATAAGATAATAAATCTTATTTCATTGAATTGATATTTTAGATTTCAATTATAATAATTGATTTGCTAGCACAAAATTAGTAATCAATTATTCTAATAAGGTAATAAATCATATAATTCATTGAATTGACATTTTAGATCTCTATTACAATAATTGATTTGCTAGCACAAAATTAGTAATCAATTATTCAAATAAGGTAATAAATCTTATAATTCATTGAATTGATATTCTAGATCTTAATTATAATAATTGATTTGCTGGCATAAAATTAGTAATTAATTGTTCTAATAAGACAATAAATTAATTCTAATATATAATTTATTGAATTGATATATTAAATTTCAATTACAATAATTGTCTAGCTAGTACTAAATTAATAATTAATTATTATTAATTCGAAAAGTTCGAACAGAAAATTTGAAATTTGATTAATCCATAATAACAAAAATATGTTTGCACTTAGACTTTTGTAAAAATTGAATTTCTGTGATTTCTAGTGATTATATCCACTAACTAATAGTGTCAAAAAGGCATATGTACATAAGAAAAGCTAGTATTTAAGTGAGCCTAGTGCTCCACCACCTATCTGGAGCTGATCTGGCTATTATCTTTTTGGATATATCAACTAAACATTCAAAATTCAATACAAATTTTAATGCAATCTTTTGACATAAACTTTTCGCATTCATTCAGGTTTCTGTCTCTTTTCTATAACCTTAAACCTATGCCCTCTCATACTAGTAACCACCTTAGTGTCAAACCTGAAAAATTTGATGGCCATAACTTTAGGAGGTGGCAGAACCAAATACGGTTCTGGCTCACCACATTAGGGTTGATCTCAGCCATAGGTAAGAGTACTACTGAAGTTGATAACGGGTTCAACCCAACTACTTAACGACCTACTACTCGCCAAAACCCAAACTCAAACCGAAGTTCATCCTCCTCCCAAACTAAACCTTTTGCCTCCACCAGCACACCCTCTAGGAAACCTAATGAGATAGACTATCGTTGCATCCATAGAATCCTAAGTACCCTTTCCAAAAGGCTGTATGACATTTATTATATAGCCAAGAGTGCGAAAGAACTCTGGGACACTCTAGATAGCAAATATGGTTTTGATGATCCTGGGGTAAAGAGGTTCAAAGCCTCCCACTTCAATAACTTTAGAATGGTGGACTCAAAGCCTATGAATGATCAAATCCATAATTTTGAAATCCTGATCCACCAACTTAGGGCCAATGGAACCAATTTGGATAAGTCATTCCAGATAGCCTATCTAATAAATAAACTACCTAATTCATGGTTTAATTTTGCTAAGACCCTGAGCCATACCTAAAGAGGTCTCACCCTAACCCAAGTTTGAATTGATAGCTTTAGACACCACTAGCACTGAGGCTGAGTGGCTCAGAGATCTACTAATAGACCTTTTTATAGATGAGTCACCTTTACCACCTGTTTCCTTACATTGTGACTGTAAATCTGTAATAGATAAGTGCAACCAAGAAAATGCCAATGTAAAAATGAGCAGGCACCTAAAAATGCATCATAAATCATTAAGATATAAATTAAAAAATAATGTTATTACTTTGAATTTTGTAAAATCGAAAAATAATTTGGCCGATTAGCTTACAAAAGGTTTGTTTAGAATAGTAGTTCTAGAGTCGTCGAGAGGGATGGGGCTTAGCCCATAAAGATAGATCACCATGGTGGAAACCCAATCTTAAAAGGTTCAATGGGTAGAAACAAACCGGAGTGTGACTAAAAGGAGCATTATTTTATGTTTTCCTCATCCCTATGGAGCTAGTGCTCATAAAAACAAGCGGTAGGATGAGTTCGTTTGTATAACTCTTAATGAGTCCGAGATCCAAGAGGCAGGAACTTCCTTGCTAGCTTCCTCATTAAGACTCACCTATATGTGCAATCGTGAGGCCGCGATTATGAAAAATGGACGATTTTCTAAAAAGCACATGAAAGATACCCGCGCATGGCTATATTAGCGCAACCCGCTTGGAACCCAAATCGGGCTATATTATATGTGCTGTTGATTTAATATGAGCCATAGACTCAGGTTCAAGGTTAAGACTACCTTAGCTCCACAAATGTAATCAATTGTCACCGAGTGAAGGTTCAAACCGAAAAGTACCTACACTATTACATAATATAAGATAACCAGCATTTTATTTTGATTTTAAAATTATTTAAAAATTAATAATTTTTGTGGGGGATTGTTTAAAAAATTAAATGCGCACGCGGCCATTCTCGGGCTGCATGCGCTATAGCCGCCCGCTGCGGTTTTCCTCCACATAATTACCGCAAACACATCCACAAAATGACCAAAAATCCCCCGACCAATACCCCTATTACATAGCCAAGAGTGCCAAAGAACTCTGGGACACCCTAGATAGCAAATATGGTCTTGATGATGCTGGAGTAAAGAGGTTCAAGGCCTCCCACTTCAATAACTTTAGAATGGTGGACTCAAAACCTATGAATGACCAAATCCATAATTTTTAAACCCTGATTCACCAGCTTAGGGCCAATGGAACCAATCTGGATGAGTCATTCCAGGTAGCCTATCTAATAGATAAATTACCTAATTTCTGGTTTGATTTTGCTAAGACCCTAAGCCATATCCAAGGAGGTCTCATCCTAACTCAAGTCTGAACTGATAGCTTTAGACACCACTAGCACTGAGGCTGAGTGGCTCAGAGATCTACTAATAGACCTTTCTGTAGATGAATCACCTTTACCACATGTCTCCTTACATTGTGACTGTAAATCTGCAATAGATAAGTGCAACCAAGAAAATACCAATGTAAAAATGAACTGGCACTTAAAAGTGCGTCATAAATCATTAATAATATAAATTAAAAAATAACGTTATTGCTACCCCTCAATTTCATCCTATTCGGGACACGAAAAATTAGAGAAAAATATCAAAAAAATTCTGGAGAAAAGTTTTTCCTTTTAGCCACTTCTGATTTTCATTTTTACAATTATATTTTATTTATTTTATTCTTTTTATTTCGTTCTTCGCTAGATCTGCAAGTCCGATCAGGTTCGAGTTTGCTTCTTCCGAGACGTACTGAAGAAGAAGTTTAGGATCGTCGTATCTTTGAAGAGGATTGCCGGAAGATCCGTACGTGAGGGCAAACACTTTTTTGGGACAGCGTCTGCGCGCTTCGACCTATCTTCAATCAGACTATTTTTTCTAACATTTATTTTTAATTTAATATTAGTAAATTTATAATATTTGCAATTGTATGATTTAAATATATTAAATAAATAGGTTTATTTTGTATTAGAATAGATTTCTTTTGTGTTAAAATAGAATTATTTTGATCCCAAATAATATGTACATATATTATTCCCTTTAAGATTTTCCATTAATTGCAATTTTTAGATTTATTTGTTTATTTAGATAATATATTGCTAACATTCTGCTCCCACCGCATGCCTAGAAAATGTGAAACCCTTTCAGGCTGCTTCTTAGCTCTACTTCGAGGACCGACTCCTTGGCTGTGCACCGATCGCCCGTTGCAAAGAATCTGGACGTATGATCTCTGATCACAAAGCTCACTTTTCCTCTGTTACCATCATCCGAGATGCTGTTGTTGAAGTTTACCTTGAGGAAACTAGGTGGGGGGCTCCCAAGAAACAAGAGTCAACCCGGCCACTGTAAAAACTGGATGGGAGCCCCAAATGCCCCTAACTACTTCAAAATTTTCTTAAAACCACCTACCCACCATACTTATATCACCCACCCAACAAAGATCTCTCCTTTGGCTCATCTCAATAGAACAAAAATGCAATGCCTGCGCGTAACTACTTAAGATCAACTTGCTCGAATGATGTGGCAAGCTAATGCAGTGCTAGCATGTCATCACTTGTGATACTAGAGATTAAATGGTGACTCTTGTTCTCCTTCTTCTTCCACCCACCACAACCAGCATCCCTTGCCCTCATTTTCCACCCCTATCCCTCTTCGTCTATCAAAATCAAAAACTTATTAGATAAATCATATCCACCGGACCTAACATAAAATAAATTTATCTAAAAATTTTATTTTAGGTCCAAAATAAATTTAATCCATCTAATACTTTCTTTTAAAAATATTAAGAAAAATAGCCGAATCAAGTCTACCGCTGAGCTGATAGATCGAACCAACTAAAAAACAATAGAAACAAATATGCTCCTACGGCCTTTATTTATTTATTTATTTATTTATTTGTTATAACATATGACTCATATATTTTTAGTAAGAATATATTTAAAAAAATTAAAAATAATAAGTTTGGGAGTTTTGTAGACATCTTTCTCTTTTTAATCTAGGGAACTCTTCAGAGTGGTTGGCAACATACAAAGCCACCAAGTTTGCAGACTCCATTAATCTTTATGTAAACATGTTTGGTCTGAAAGATCACGTCACCATATATTATGGTCTAAAAATTTTAAAGTAATTGGTGATAGGCACCCATGCCGCCTGCATTTTCTAAATTCAGCGGATCACCGTAGCCGGGTCGTTTACGGGCAAAACTGCATTGCTTGATTATTTTTATTTATTCATTTGCCCATGGTCGTGCAACACCCAGCTGGTGGATCATCTGGCATTTTCTCTCTCAAGGTTACATTTTTGGTCCAGATAGTTTGTTTTACGAGACATCAGTCATCTTTCCACTTTGACCACCTCTTACAGAACAGAAGTAATCTTTGCGCTTTTTGACCACCTTTAAAGAAACAATAACTCCATTTACCGAAAAAAAAAAACACAATAACTCCACCTGATCCTTCGATCCAATAGAAGAAGACCACGCAGAGTCTTGCCATGGAGTCGCTCCAAAGCGCGCCAAGAACGGTCACCTTGTTCCTCGTGCAGTGTGCCGCCGCTCAGAGCCCACATGCTTTCCCTGAACCTCTTCCCTCCACTTTGCCTGCAAAACGATACCGGCAACCTGCTTTTATAAATTTGAGGCTCCTTTCTGTTTTTCTCGCAGTTCAAGCTTGGAACCCTTCTCCTCCTCCATTCTTCTCCTCTCCAATGGCCAAGTTGCTTCCACTGTTCCTCCTTTTACTCATCACATTCTCCATGGTCTCATGTGGGGTGAGTTTCTACCATTGTACTCTCTTAGGCACATGAATCCGTATATAATATGTATATATATATATATGCATATAATATAACAAAATGCCTCAAGTTGCGTGCTATGTGCACGCGCTTGTACTCATTTCTCACCTGTTCCCCTTGCTTATTGGTGTAGATCGTGCATGAGGTAGAGGTGGAGCTAGCTAAGAAGAGCCAAAGGGTGAGCCTTTTTTGTAACATTTTAATACATGTTATAGTACTCGTATTAGCTCTAAGTAAGTCTCAAACTTTGTTTATCTTTGGATATTAACCAGGGGAGGTATGGCCCGGGAAGCCTAAAAAACTATCGTAAGTTGCTGCTAACCAGCTCTTATGGGAAATATCTCTACAGATTTTCATCTTGTTATATATTTTAGGCTGTGTTTAGTAACTAATTGAGGTATTTCTGATGGGTTTCGTATGTGTAGAGTGTCCGGGCGAGTGCAGCAGGAGGTGCTCTCGGACGCAGTATCACAAGCCATGCATGTTCTTCTGCCAGAAATGCTGCAGGAAGTGTCTGTGTGTGCCTCCGGGGTTCTATGGGAACAAGCAGGTCTGCTCCTGCTACAACAACTGGAAGACCAAGCGCGGCGGCCCCAAATGCCCTTGAGATCCATATGGATCCGTTATTCCTTTAGCTAGTTATATGGTTACAGGTCTATGTATGATGGATGGGTTCACTCCATGGATGGTGATTTCTCTGTTATCACCATGTGTTCCATCATCATCATCTGCATGTCTTTAATGGGCTTGTCATGCTCTGTTTTTGGAATGGGTTGGGCTGGGCTGTCTCGGGTATCCTTGCTGCTAAAGTACTAGCCATGGTTATAGGAGTTGCCTCCTATCTTCTGGCCAATAGATGTGTGCCTTTTTTTTTATATGGTATCACTGAGTGTTGTTCCATCTATTTGATGTATTGATGTTGAACTCTCCTTTTTTGGTCTCATCCCATCATGGTTAGTTGTTGTGGTTTGTCAAGCTTTAGTTTGGTGGAGATTATTGGGATTCACTTGCATAAGATATTCGTTCGAGAAAATATTTCCACCTCCTTTGTGCTTTTATTGTAAATGATTTAGTTCTACCGAGGAGATAAATTGGCTAGAGAATGTTAAGGAATATGCAATTGTCACCAAAAAAATTGTCGTCATTAAGGATTCAGAAAACAAAAGTCAGACTTAAAACTCTGAAAATTTTCCAACTTGGCAACTCAGTCCATTTGTAACCCACCCTTGTGCGGCCTGTGGCCACCCAAAAAAAGATACGGAAGAACCGAAAGGCAACTTGCATCCATAGCTCTCTACTGAATCCTCACCAGTCTTTTTCGCTTGCCGTCAGCCTCCATTGCTTTATGGAGAATGTCTCGCTGCTTTACCTACTCCACTTTATTCCACTTTTGATTTGTTTCATCACCTTCTTCATGGATACAGTGAGAAGGAAAAGGAGCCAAAACTACCTCATGTTGCACGCCACACGAAATTCTAATATATGAACCGTGATGCCGGCCTTCCACCTTCCTGGCCTCCAAAGTCTACGAACAATTAATAAATAAGGGGGTGGTGGGGCATGACCACTACAAAACATCAATTCATGTCCTTGCTCTGTTTCCCTCTGCAACTTCTAAAGAATGCTTGAAAGGAAAACCTGTAAATGCCCACTAGGGCTATGGTATTGAAAACTGACGCTATTGCTTACTTTTACAGCAAATGTAATTAAACCAATTATAGATATATATTAAGAAAAAAATATGTATGAAAAGTAGAGATAGGTAGGTAATATTATATATATATGTCTATGTCCGTATCTATATGTATCAAGATGGACGTGCGTATAATATATATATGGTTGTTTCTGTATGATTATTAGACATGTATATACTATGTCTAGAATAAACAACATACAACTGATCATATGATTAGACTTAAAATCTATAATTAACAGTATGCTAAAAGAACCCTGATTTCAATGTGCTAATGTTCTTTTCGATATTAAAACATTTTTGTATCAGAATCATATCCAAACATCAGTATTTGTATAGCAATAATACACCATTATCCATCATCCTTATTTAGAAAAGTAAAAAATAAAGCTAAAAAGCATTCATATATCCTCATCTACATTGATTGGTTCAATGTAGATATGTAAAATGCTGCCATATGTGGATGCTTTAGATATAGAAATTGTTATAGTACAGGATGTTATCCAAAATGGCTAGTCAGAAGGTATTATTTGGATTTTTTGATCCTCTATAAGTATCCAATATCTCCTCGGTGAATAACCGATGTAAGACTAAACACATGCCTGTACGAATTCTCACATACTCTATCCATTCAAGCCCTGACGTTCTCATCTAGCTAATGGTTTAAATTCACTCAAATCTAATCACAAGCATCACGATTGGCCCATGATCAGTCTCAATTGATCCGTGTTGTAGTATCCCTTGGTCCGCATAGGTTATGGGCCAGATCCGCTTTGATATCATGTGTAACAACCTATGACCTCACTCAAAATGGCTAGCTGAAAAGTATTATTTGGGTTCCTTAATATTGTATAAGTATCCAAAATTTATCCGGCGAATAACCAATATAGGGCTAAACATACGCCTGCATGAATCCTCATAGAAATGATTATGACTATATATATGTACGTACATATGTATGTATATGTATCTATATACAAATGCACATATGTATATATGCATGCATGCATTTAATGTAGACTTACATACATATCTATATCTTTGGCTGGGTTCAAGTTATATCTAGTATAATATGAAAATTTTGACCACTTGATGCACAGGCAAAAGATCTCTAAGTTACATGATTTTTGTTGTATAGGTAGTTTTTAGAGATAGTAACTTATATTCAATAGCTCGGATTGTCAATGTAGAACTTTTTATCATCGAATTCATAAAAGATGCAACTATTTATAACTTGATCGTGACCAATATAAATACATACATATTTGCATCTGTGGTTAGGTTCAAGTTACATTTTGTACAACATAGAAATTTTGACTATTTGATGCATAGGTTAAGAGTCTTTAAGACATGATTTTTGATGAGTCTATGGTTAGGTTCAAGCTACATCTTGTATGATATGAAATTTTTAACTATTTGATGCATAGGACAGAAGCCTCTATATTTTATAATTTTTGATGTATAAGCAGTTTTTATAAGTAGCCACGTATAATGGCTTGGTCCGTCAACAAAGGATCTTTATCATCTAATTCATAAAAAAGTGCAACTCTTTGTAACTTGATCCTGACCATCCAAACATACACACGGATTGTCCTGCTTAATGCTTTGGATAAAAAAAATTACAAATTTCTATCTTTTTTTTTTTGGTTCACGCAACTGAACTCATACCTGGTCACTGTTGAAGACATACCTTTTCTTTTCTTTTTCTTTTTTGAAAAAAAGGAAGGTGAATACGAACTTTTCAAATGAAAATAAAAAAAAAAGTATCCTGAGGTATCTTTAGTAGATGTATACGGCGCCAGAACTATTTGATGCATCCATGACACAGTAAAATGGAGGAGGTTTTTAGTCTTAGATGTTGCACCATTGGAAGTCGAGTGCACGGATGGCAGCCAATGAAGTGCAATAACCTACCATCCTCAGCCGACTCGAAAAGTTCAGAGCTGACATTGTTTGGCCAATCGCAGTTTCCGTTTCGCATCATGTCCAAATCATGCTCTCAAGTTTTCATCAGTAAGGGGGAAGAACCTGAAGACTGGTATGGATAGCCAGCATGATAAACTTGCATGGGCCCTATTTTGATGGAGAACAAATGATGGAGACTAACAAAATAGGATATATAATGCCAATTTCATCCTTATATTTATATGACAAAAATTAATTCGAATCCCATGATGGATATCCATCCATGAGGTGCTCCATATGTCCTAGTTTTCAACACACATACATTCTGCTGAATCTAGCTCCTGCTTATATGTTAGATGGAGGATGCTAGTCATCAATACTTCCCCTAATGTAATCAAATATGCATGAAATACTTGCAGTATCCAAAAGAAGTACAGTGTACATCAGTAGTATTATTATATACCCGGCCTTTCTTTTTGTGAGAACTCATGTGGGCGTGTGTTTAGTCCCACATTAGCTATTCGTTGGATAGATCTTGAATACTTATACGAAATTAAGAAACTCAAATAATACCGTTCGACTAATCATTTTGGGTGAGGTTTTGAGTTGTTATAAATAGTATCAGAGCAGACTCAGGCCTATTGGACTAACCACGGGTCGATCGTGGTCCTTATGATTATACTTGAATGGATTTGAACCTTAACGAGGACATCAGAGCTTAATTGAGAGAGTATGTAAGGACTCGTACGGGTGTGTGTTTAGTCTCACATCGGTTATTCACTGTCATTTTGAGTAAGGTCTTAGGTTGTTACACTTTTGCTTAGTTCTTCTTTTGAAGAACCAACAATAACTAGTGTTTTAGTATTATTTATTAGAAAGTGCATGGTACATTAAAATGCCACAATATGCTCAATTACGTGTTACATCAGAGTTCATGTCCACCAAAACTAGTGTCCGTTACTCTGTGAATCATATGAAACATGATTTAGCTTATCTAATCTTCTCAGATTTTTCCTTTTGTTCGAATATCTTCCCGGATTCACCTTTCATCTATATGAATGGAAATTCCTCTACTTGGTAGCATGGTGTAATATATGGAGAAAGAGACGGCAAGATGGGCTTACACTAATCCTGTTGGCTTCTTGATTCCCTTTTCTCAAACACGTCATGTCTATTTTTGCATGCAACTGGGGTGGTACGTGAGCACTCCAATTTTGGATACGTGAAAAAAAAATGTATTTTCTTTAAAAATTGAAGTTATTTTGAGAGATTTTCTTCTTGTTTGAGATTAATTTCGAGGGTTTTACATGCACGTCATAAACTATAATAAGAGGAGACGAGATCCTACGTGGCCACATCATTGTGTCCTTCCCTGTGCCGTTGCGTGTATGATACTTGGTTTAGGATGTATAGTGTCTTCCCGTTCTTTGTTCACATATTAGCGGCTGTGCATTTAAGTCCTTTCCATTTAAATTCACCCCAAATCGAGCTCCTTCCATCTTCAACCGGAAATCTTAGAAATTGTTATTTTTGATACGAAATAATGAATCAAAATTTAAAATTTGTTCACATATTAGCGGCTGTACATTTAAGTCCTTTCCATTTAAATTCACCCCAAATCGAGCTCCTTCCATCTTCAACCGGAAATCTTAGAAATTGTTATTTTTGATATGAAATAATGAATCAAAATTTAAAACTTACCACAAAACTTTTTTTTCAAAATTAATTAGTCGTAAGCTTATCTGGATTGAGGTGTATCATGTACACTGCCCTAACATTATAATTTATCCCCTATCCTATGTGCTGATTTGTAGCGATCTCATCCCTAAAGTATAGTAATTCGGCTCAGACTGATCCTCTTCTAACAAGCACAATCATCAGGGAGGCTTGACCTAAATAACTCTTCCCCCACAAAAATAGAAACTAGAAAGTTGTAGAGTAGAAAAATTTTACATGCGAAGAAACTCTCTGAAGGAGAAAGAGCACTAATGAACGAGAGATCGAGAATGATGTTTGATTGATCCTAGATTCTTGGTCCAAAGTCGATATATAGATTTTGTCTGATCAGATAAAATGCTGGATTTTCGACCTATGCAATGTTTCAGAAACATCACATCTCATACAGCATTATTTTTCGGAGGGCGGCAATCTTAAAAATAATAATAATATTTAAACTAACTAAAATTTAGGAGATAAGGCTCCTTTATTTTTTTATAAATTTAAATTTGTTTATAAATTTAAAAATTCAACGCTTCTTACCCACCTCCCCCCTACCATCCAAGCCTACTTCCATTCTATTCCAACCCGCTCTCTCCCCCTCCTTTCCTCAAAACCCGGGAGCGGCGGCGAGCACCAAGAAGCCGACGCCGCCACCATCACCCAGAGAGACCACCATGGGACCCCAACAAGACCCCAAGAAGGCCGCCTCCAATGGCTCTATGGAGAAGAAAGAGAGAGTTGTGAGGTACAGAGAGTGCAGGAAGAACCACGCCGCCAGCATCGGTGGCTACGCGGTGGACGGCTGCCGCGAGTTCATGGCGTCAGGGGAGGCGGGGACGAGCTCTGCCCTCCACTGCGCTGCCTGCAACTGCCACCGGAGCTTCCACAAGAGAGTGGTCGAGACGGAGACCGACTGTGACTGCTCCTCCGTCTCCAGTTCCCGGCGGTGATCATCAACGAGCTTGGCTCTATCTCTTGCTATCATGGTCTTGGATGCCTTTTAATTTCTTCTATCTTGATTACTACTGCTAATGAAAAGAGGTTGTTGCAAGGGATTTAAGGTTGAATAAAGGGGGTCCTTTCCTCGTCCTTTTGGTTTTGGAGTGTGTTAAAAAGGACTCGGAGTTAAAATGTTGGGTGGTGTCGCATAGGACTTGTTTTTGGGGTTGTTTAAGTTGTAGAGGTGCTTGTTTTGCGAGTGTATTGTTGCTTGTTATCTCATACATGATAGCCAATTGTGGTTTGTTTGGATCTTGGCAATTGTGATCTCTATTCATGGTGTTGGTGAATAGGATCTTGGTCTGACGAGATTGGAGCTCAATCGGATAGAACTTTTCATCTTCTTAATTTTATTATTAGGAAGCATCTCAGATGCGAATAGCTTGGAATCTTGATTAAAACTTGCATTCCTTTGTATGGATTTGTGTTTGAAAAATGAAATTGCATGGAAAGCGGCATAAAAATTGCGATACTTTTATGGGACAAAATGACGGCTCAATTGTTCTTAAATTCAAGGGAGTTATTAAACTATCATATCTTGTTCTCAGTCCTCTCTAGATCCCTTCGAGGATTTGGAGTTATATAGTGCTAAGATGTCTGCTCATTGCAGCTCATATAGGGAGGGACATGGAGAGGAAACTCAGCTGATACTAGTAATATCTTTACTGCTGAAAGGAGAGCTTTGAAGAAACTTAAAACTTGTGTCATAATTTGGAATTTTTCTTGCTTATAGTGGCTGTAAAGATCACTGTTGTCTTCCAATCACTCATCGAGCTCATCTTTGAGCCAGCCAACTAAAACAATGTTATAAGCTTGTTTTTTTTTTCTTCTGCTAAGCTATAGGCTTTGTTGAATGTTAACGCCATTCTACGACCATATTATCTGTAGCTCAATGTTATGATGACCTTTTAAGGGCCTTTCCTTTTCCATTGGACAAAATTACCTCACAAATCTACAGGTGTTCATATTTTTGTGTCATCTTCTCCTTTATCAGACAAAAAAGGAAAATGAATATTGTTCTCTTTGAATCTCCTAAGAGGCATTCCCTGAAACCTTACTGCCTTTTACTTTAAATTCCATAAGCAGGTGAAACAACTTATGCCCACCTCTTTGATGAAGTTCAAACAACCATTGAGTGGGCTTATCATACACAACCTATCAAGCTACTTAGAGGAGCTATAAATGATTGTGGTGCACCGAAACAAAAGGAATTCTCTCTCTCTCTCTCTCTCTCTCTCTCTCTCTTTTTGATGAAAAGGGGAGGGTGATAAAACCACCCTGCTCAAAAAGAATGATCTCAGATCTTGGTATGATGTAAAGTACGATATCTTGCTTAAACTTCAGATGAAAAGTGCACTCAAATGTACTGAATCAAATTATCCATGATGAAGCGCATTCTATCGATGAAAGAGAATGTCCTGCATCCAAAAATTTTGTACAGGCAACATAAGTGTTAGTGATCTCCATCTGCAAAGATCCTTGAGGTAGCAACTACAACATTATTCTGGTAATTGCAGGTACTCAACCAATGAATTCATTCGTTTTGCAAGCACGAATAAGCACAAAACAAGCGATGCCTACGGCTTGATGAGGCATGTAATTAGTGAGACAATGCATTCACTTGTGCTCAATTTGTCGGTCTTCTTGCTCGGTTGATGATGACACGAACCGGACGAGCGACTGAATGAGGAGGATGGGCAAGAATTCTGAAATGTTTATTAACTTAAATGATAATACTGTGAAGAGCAGGCACATGCAATAAAGGGTTTGGTTTTTGGTCGAAACCTAGTCTCATAGGTCATAACTCTTTTGAAATTAAAGGGGAGAGAACTCAACAAGGAGCACTAGTTATTCTCAAAACAAAGATGGGTCCAATCATCCAATGCCTAGTTGGGTGGCAGCTTAGATCTAATATGCTTAGTGGAATCATCATCTATTACTTTGGGCATTGCAAAAGACAGCAATAGGCACTATAAATGATGTAAGGCTTGCTAACCGTGCCATAAACAAGCATTCGATTGGAGGAAAATGACTTGGAACAAGGGGGGTTACTTGGGAGAATTCTAACATATACCTTAAGGAAGCAATTCACCATAACTTGATGAGACATTTCCATAGCGAACAATTGAATCTAGCTCGCCAACCACGCTTGACTATATACAGAGGCCATGATTGCCTCAGCACCAAAAGACACAGACCAGTATGAGTCCTCGAGACAAGGAATGGTGTAATCCAAAACAACCAAATTATGATCTAATCAAAGTATCCAAGCAAGAGAGGATTAGATTCGTTGGTTATCTTGCTTATATTGTACTTACCAAGTAGTCATCCAAAGAGGGAATTGAGGCAACCTTAGCATGCTGCATGCATGGTGGTGTTCCAAGTCCATCAAACATGGGAGATTGGGAGGTGGGCAAATTCTTCTCCGTTTAGCTTCCAACGAACGCAAAACCGAGGAGAAGTAGGTGCAGGAAAGGGACCTGAAGGGAACTTAAGCTTTGAAACGGATGAGCTACCATGGCGGCTTTTGAATTGGAACTAGGTCCTCATGTCGAGTAGGCAGGCCAAAACTCGGGTCAAAACCTATGTGGATGGTCCCAAACTACAGCAACTCAATCCATATGCCACATGCAGTCAATAACAGCTTCGAACCAGTTCTTTGATTCATGGACTGCTATATGATCCCCATGAATCCTGGGGATGCTGCACTTTTTTTTTATATTTTAATTCTATAATAAATACAGCCATAGGAATCAAAAAATAAAATATTTGAAGAATCGGTAGGGATACCTGACAAAGTCGTCCATAGAGTAGATCCAGTCGAGTGGATCGTCATGTAAAGTAGAAGAATTACATATATTCGATGATTGGAGTCATCAAATCCAATCTAACTTCTTGATACGATATCTTGCTTTTTATTTGACTTATGGCTCTCCCAATTGGATGGTAGTATATTGACCATGTGCATCATCAGTTTTCAAAGTCACGCAATTAAGATGGACAATTGAACGGAGGAAAAGTCTTCCTCTTGACCCTTCTAAGCACCCATTTTTTTGTGAGGCGTTGAAAGTTTCTAGACCATTTCATGAGGAATTCTTTTAGTCCATAGTCCTATGCACTCAGTGACTCCTTTTTTTTTTTTTTGGTAAATCGGCATCTCACTATATATTACGAGTACGCTCTGAAGCATCAAAATACAAAATATGGGCTAGGCCCTTCCAGGGGACACTATTTCATCATGTCAACCTGCAAAATAAATCTATAATGTTGGATTTCATACCTTCTTGTGGTGTAATTAAAATTGCTCTAAATACTTCAAAGGAATTTTTGTTTGAGACTCTAGATTCCCGCTCTCATGAAATTCTACATATTGTCTCATCTCTTGAAAAAATGTCATCAGCTATCTCCATTCATTACATATTTGCATTCAAAATTTTGGTCTTTCAAACTCGGTACAAATTAACTTCTGAAGCTGAAGATTCACAATAAGTTATTAAATGTTTTTAGCAACCACATACCCGTCATCTTATGTATCTCAAAATGTTTTTGAATGCTTAAATGTCCAAGAAAACTAAGCATCCTATAGAGAAGGAAACGTATTTGCTGCTCATGTTCGAGCAAGATTTGCTTACTCTCAATCTCAGGAATCAGTATCTTTTCTGCTTCCATTTTACAGAGAGAGAGAGGGAGAGCAACATTGCATGCCTTAAAGCTTATGTCATCTGAGATTTTGAATGCTCAAAGCTCACATGCCTCTCCAACATGTAATAAAAGAAAAAGATTCATGCTCACTTTGAAGATTGGTGCAATGTATTTTTAGTTCCTCATCAAAATATGACGAATTCTTCTGAATCAAGACAGGGCTTCTTCAATTTAGGATCTTAGTGGGATTAACTAAATATATGTAACCCATATAATATGCTCATACCTAAACATGAGATATTCTTCGCTTTAGTTGAAGAAGATAACTAGGACTGCTGTACTGGCTGAATAATAATGCATGTTCCTTCCTTATTGTTGAACTTTGACTTAAATGCAAGCTCCCTCTGTCTGGATTATTACATGCAGACTTTTCTTGTGAAAGTTGAAACTAGAGAAAGCAAACACCAGATAAAGTAGTATTTGCAATGACATGACTCATTATTTTTGTCTTTGATTTTCTTTTTTTCAGAGAGAGAAAGTGGTGGGGAAAGCGAAGAACAACTTTTGGAGATTCACCCCTCAAGTTTCCAAGTTAAAACGTGCCTACGATTTGATGGACTCATGCTGCACTTGGCCTCCATCTTTCGTTAAGATCCAAGAAAAACCAGGATTTTGTGCAATGCAAAAGTGCATCAACGCCAAAAACTATTTTGTGATCAAAGGCTAACATGTAATTGAGACATCGAATGATGTGATGAGAAGTGGACCCAACTTGCTACGTTGACTGCTAGAATATTTTTTGATCCACATAATTAATCTAATCATGCAAAACCGAACATGACTATAATGAATCACACCTTACCATAGCCATAATGATGGTTTCGACAATCCAAATCGAATCCTTGAAGTGCACCTCAAACCATAGATGTCCTAGTCCCACATTTACTTGCCTCGTGGGTTTATTAGCTTGGGCCAGTTCTCCTCCTAGTTACTTAAGTTTTTGGGCTACGAGTCAATAACAAGTGGTATCCAATATGTGTCACAACCCTTATTAATTATATAGGTTTCTCGGTAGGGGATTCCAAGGTCTAGGAGGACCAGGTAGGAAAGCCCTTTATATTGAGAAGGAATCAACTATGATGAAGGTGTCGCAAGATTAGGTCGGGGAGATTATCATAGTTCTATATCAATTAATAGAAAGGGACGGGGTTTATTAGCTTGGACTGCCCTTCTTTCAATAGCTCAAAGGAGACCAATTCATGGGTTGGGCTTGGGTCGAGCTTTTTCTAAATGTCAACGACTTCTTTTGAGGCCCGAGCTCGGCTCGGCCTCTGTGTCTACTTCTACGCCCGAGCTTGATTCTTACTTGGGTCTCATGTTGGGCTTCAAGCTTTGTGATTTATTATTATTATTATTTTTAAAAATACTTAACAATACATAAAATACTTAAAAAATAATTAAAAATTGTTAAATATAAATAATCAAATTATCGCCAACAATCTATCTATTATCCCATTAAATACCTATATAAATAATAATTGCTAACTAAGTTTATAAATATATCATATATATATATATATACATATATATATATAGTACAATGAAAATAAAAAAATCAGCTCAGGACGGCCTCGGACCAAGCTTTAATGTACCAGCCTGAGCCCGGCCCTGGTTTATTGGTTAAATAAACAGATCCATTTTCAGGCCCAGCCCAGCCTGTCGGGCTTACTAACTTGGGCCGTGAAGAAGCCTAGTTTAAGCTTTTGGTCCGTGAGCCAGGGTGGTTGGCTCACCGGCCCTTCAAAGCCCACAGCCGAAGCGTGGTTGGCGAGACGAGGGAACGCGATCGCTTCCCCTCGCTTATTTCTCCTTCCCTCCCGTCCAAACCGAGGCTTCTTCGTTTCATTTCCTCAGGCCGCCGGGTCTAGGGTTGTTTGACCAATAAAAACCAGGGCTTCTGGAGGACTATCGGAGCGCTCCGATGGAGTTCTTGCAGGGCAACAGCGTCGAGATCTTGGCTGTCGCCGCCGCCGTCGTCGCCGTTGGCGCCGGCGCTGCCTACTTGTATCTCAGCAAGAAGCCAACGGGTGAGGTCAATGAGCTCTCGGAGCTAATCCTGGTCGTCGGCGATGATTTTTCTGTTTTTTTTTTTGTCCTTTTTGATTTTTTTTCCTCCCGGAAGTTAATTTATTCGAAAAGGAAATCGTAAAGCACTTAGTGTTTTCTCTTAACTCTTTTACGTGGTTTGTGAATGTTGAATCCCGTGATTTATCATTGTGTAATGCTTGCAATTGCTGTGTTTCGGGTTTGCATGTACTAGTTCTGGGATTTTAGATGATTAAATTGGCTGCTTTGGTATAAAAAAGAAGTTTAGATTTTGATCATTTGATGGGCAGATGGTGGCTGATTCTTTCGTTTCCTGCAACCAGTTCTCTGGGTACTAATTTTCATGTGATTTAATTCTATTTTGGGAAATTAATAATAGCTGTTATTTATCTCAAACCCTTTATTTCTGAAGTTGGGTGAATGCTACCGTTAAATTTATGTTCTTTTGGGGCTCTGCGGTCCCAAACCCCACGCCAAGGTTGAGGAGACTGTTGTGTTGATGGGACCGACTTGGTGTGGGTAACGCTCCTTCTTCTTGCTGGTCTTGGAATCACACCGCGTGCACTTCCAATGATGGTTCCGGCGGTGGTATTCGTCCAAGCTGAAGGGGGAGTCGACTCGGCTGAAAGGGGAGTCGACTCGTCTGGAAGGGGAGTCGACTCGACTGAGAACAGTGGCGAGTATTCGGCCCGACTGGAAGAGGAGTCGACTCGGCTGGAAGTGGAGTTGACTCGGCTGAAAGGGGAGTCGACTCGTCTGGAAGGGAAGTCGACTCGACTGAGAACCGAGTCTTGCTAGAACTTCTTCCCGTGGCCGAATGTAGGTAACGCCTGGGGGCGGATG
>JAOXJJ010000139.1:3427750-3453399 GCA_025769935.1 Phoenix roebelenii | reverse complement strand
ATAGATGGCAGAAAATCAAAATACTGCCACAATATAATCCAATTGTTGCAGAAAATCTGGTGTTATAAGCAAATAGATGTTGCAGAAATTTTCCGACCAACTGTAGACGTCAGATCTGAAATTTTCTGGGTTCCGAACGTTACCTCCTTGAAGAAGACTTGTCTCAACGAGGGTGAGACAATCTTAATAAAATTATCTCAATGAAACCTCTCAATGAAAGCACCAGTGTTGGCCCGCGGGGCTCTGCGGTCCCAAACCCCGCGCCAAGGTTGAGGAGAACTTGTGCGTTGTGTTGAGGGGACCAACTTGCAGGTGGGTGTTCGGCTGGACTGACTGGGGAGTCGACTCGGCTGAGAGGGGAGTCGACTCGTCTGAGAACAGAGTCGGCTCTTCCAGTGGGGAGTCGACTCGGCTGAGAGTGGAGTCGACTCGTCTGAGAACAGAGTCGGCTCTTCCAGTGGGAGTCGACTCGGTAGGGAGTGGAGTCGACTCGGCTGAAGGGGAGGTCGACAATTTATGTTCTTTTGGGAAAAACTATATTGTTTTTTATGCTGGATAACCTGTTTGATCCTCGTGAAACTTGCTAAATCACAACTACTTTTCTCATAATTCAAAATGTCGGTTTTCTAAAAATATTAGCATGAGAATATAGAACCTATCACGAGTAGGTTGCCCTACAAAATTACAGTATTTTGCTCTTGTGGTAGTGAACTGTAGATTGACCTTACGATTGTTTGCTTGTTGATTAGTTTATCTTGGTGTGGGGTTACTGCTTGTGAGAAAGATGCCAAGACCAGTAATGATTACCATGTGCTTTGAATTGATATGGTTTGTTCCCTTAGGTTGCTTGGATCCAGAAAATTTCAGGGATTTTAAACTTGTTGACAAGAAACAACTGAGCCATAATGTGGCCAAATTCCGATTTGCTCTTCCTACACCTACTGCTGTGCTTGGTCTTCCTATCGGACAACATATTAGTTGCAGGTTGGCTTAATTTTGTGCTTTTGATTTGGAAGCCATCATCTGAACTTCTCAAACTGATTTTGTAATTGCAATTTGCCACAAAATAGAGGAAAGGATAGTGTTGGTGAAGAAGTTATAAAACCTTATACACCAACTACACTGGACTCAGATGTTGGATACTTTGAACTTGTTATAAAGGTCAGTAAACTGATAACAATAATATTTTACTTTCCTATTTGAGCTATTGGTTTTTTATTATTTCCTCTATGTTGCTGCATTGCAGCTTGATAACAGATGTTACAGTTTCTCAAATTGTCACATTTTCAACATGTGGAGGTTCAAGCTTCTTGTTCCATATGATCTCCTTTTATATTGCTAACTATCTCTGATATGTAGATGTATCCTCAAGGAAGAATGTCTCATCATTTTCGTGAGATGCGTGTTGGTGATTACTTATCTGTAAAGGGACCTAAGGTATGCATATCTTTATTTCCATAATTGTCTATAATAGATTTGCAATACTAGTGGAACCGGACAATATCTGGTAGGGGAGCCCTATGTTCCTCCCTCATGTGGTCCCCACGTGGGCACTGGGTGCCTCACGTGCCCCGCGCAGGCGAGGGCATGACAGTGCATACCGTCTTGTACCGATGCCTACTATACTGTACCCGTACCAAAGCAATTCTTAATACGGAGGCTTACTGGGTATCAGTGCGACAAACCGACCCGCATATTGGGCATACCAACACTGTATCCACGTGATATTAGCACGGGATCCAATATTGAAATTGCGAACCTTGGTCAATGTGTTATCATGACATATCTTGGCATGACTAATGATCTTTTATTTGGACAATCTACTGGACACATTCTAATTCACATATAGATTTATAGATTCTAGCACCTTTCCACATTTCGAGATTATAAATTTGGGTGAATTTTGTCCCATCGCTTCACTCAATTTGTAGTTAGTTAATAGTGAAGAAAGAAAAATATTTTAGTAATGTGGTTGTCCTTATTGTTCTTATATATGATTATTTTTATCAAACAAGATACCACAGAATCGACAAAACCAACAATTATAGGCCTCCATTTTCCTAGAACTGCAAGGCCATGTGTTGCTGGTCTAGAACAAAGCGCATCTGGTGTTCCTTCTCTCATCTTATAGCAGTCCTGGGTTGTCAGTGTTTCATTTCACTATCGATGCGCAACCATGTTTGTTGTATGTGGGCTATAAAGTAAGTACTTAGTTCTAGCTGCATGAAATGCCTTAATGAAGGCACCAACCATCTTATAACTGTTTTGAAGTGTAAACTGAGAAATATAGAGTGCACGAGTGCTTGTCCATGAAAGATTTTTTTCTTTTGCAGCTTTTGATTTAGATCTTTGGCTTATTATTGTGTATTATAGATGGATTCAATTCTCTGTTTTGCACTTAACTTCTTCCCTCTTTATCTTTTCCTTTTCTAAATGTAGAGGAACTCCAAAGGGTTGCTTCACAGTCAAGTTTGTTAAAAAACAATTTGCTGGTCTTCCTACCTGGCGACTGGTCTTTTCCTTTGTTGCTGAAAGGGCCATACCAAAAATCATGGGAAATGGAAATCTTGTGAAATATTATGAAAAATCCTATAATATAATATTCTAAAGATAAAGAGCATTGCTATAAAAAAAAACCAGTAAAAAATGAAAATCTGGTAGTGATATTATTGCCATGAAGAGTACTACAAGGTGAGAATGTAGCTTTTGGTGCTTAGTTATGGTCAAAGGTGTAGTTAATCCTTAAATTTGATAATCCAGCAATGAAGAGAGATATTATAATATTTCATTGGTGAGAATCCATCAATGGTGATGATTGCTAATAGAGATCCTACAAGATGAGACTTTGTCAATGAAAAGAGTTGTCAAGGCTATCATGCTTATGTGGAAGACAGTGTAATGAATTCCCAAAATGGCCTTGGATTCGCCTGATGCTCATAAAAAATTATTAGGGGCAGCCAGTTCCTAGGAAGAGGATATTGACATGGAAATCCTTAGGCGGTAACCTATGATTTGCTACCAGATGAAATTATATGGCAAACTTTTACTTTTCAATGAGGGGCGAGTGAAATACATGAGCACCTTAATATGGGCATTTTCGAGGTTGTCAATCTCCTGTCAGAAAGAGAGACTCTCCATAAATAAATATATGAATAGAAAAGCATGCAGAGATCTTAGATCTCCTAATAATTTTTAAATAAGAAAAACATGGATTCAGTGCAAAACACACATGTCGATTGATGGATGTTGGACACTACTGTGACTAAGGTAAAATGTCTAGATGGGTGTGGATCGGATCTTAATTTCTAGTGTGAACTGTATGATGCAATGCAAACTCAAATTTGATGCTGGAACTGATGAAGGAGGTATCAGATTTTTGTTTTTTTTATTTTTCTGCCTTTTCTTCCTGAGAAACTTCACAAGCTGATTTAAGTTCCGGGAAATATAAAATATCGTATATTATGATACATCTATGTATCAATTTAAATCTTGTCTTCGCTCAATGGGGGATGCTATAATTGCGAAAACAGTCCTTAATTTCAACGTTAAGTCCATAAACCTGAAAGATTGAATGGAAAAATTATAAGGAGGACAATCTTAAGAAATTCAGGACGATATCAGCTTCTCACAATGTTTCTAACTCAAAGTAATAGGAGAGCATTCTAGCAGAGAAATATCCTTGTCTTGTGAGCTTTGATCAAGAAGACAAAGATCTGCAGGTCCTTTTTGACTGTTAAGAAATCAGGAGAAAGGAAGGTTGGATAGAAGTACATATTCAATCACTAGATGGTTTCTTAAGTTCAAACTTGTATATCTTGTGCTGTCTCACATAGTTTCACTTTCTTCTTCATTATAGACATTTTGGCAGATTGTAATAGCCTCTTAATTATTATACATAATGTTGTTTCCCTGCCCGGACGATGAAAAGATGCAATTCTCAGTCATGCTTGTGTCAAATTAAGATACCTATGTCATGCCATCATACAGGGGATGTACTAGCCGAGTTATTTTCCACCATTTCTGTGGTGATTGTAGTGCTAATTGTTCAACAAAGGGGTTCTACATCATGAAATTTTTAGAATTCATTGCTGATTAGTTGCATTTCTTACCTGTTCACCTTTGTTTACATAAACATATTGCTTTCATGCTTCTAGGGGCGTTTCAAATATCAACCTGGACAAGTCAGAGCATTTGGAATGATCGCTGGAGGATCAGGCATCACACCAATGTTTCAAGTAAATATGAGTTGGAATTTTCATTGCTTGGACGTATCATCAAACTTATGCTTCTCTTTTTATGAATTCCTCTCCTGGCCTTAATCTTAGGTTACAAGGGCAATATTGGAAAACCTGAAGGACAATACAAAGATTCATCTTATCTATGCCAATGTCACATATGAGGACATCCTTCTTAAGGTAGTCTCCCTCTTTTTTTTTAGTTATATGTTTTGAATATCATCGATGAGAAGGTTCCTTGCTTTAACATGTTATGGATAGTATAGTGAAATTAATAAATGCAAGCAGGCTGGCCTTGCATATTTGTTCTCTCTCTGTTGATGATTAATGGACATCTACATCATGGTATATTCCATGTCCATTTATCTGGAGAGTATCTAAATATATTCATGGACTTGTGGAAACAGGTCATTTATTAAGGGGCTTATGTGTAGTAGTATCATAATCAATATATTTTATAAAACATGTAATTTTGTGTAACGATATACTCAGTCAAGAGCTGACCTTCAAGCATTTTACTAACAAACCTTGCAGGAAGAAATGGATCTTACCTATTATTAATGCGAGAATATGATTCTCTAGCTGTAGGTTCTCTGAAAACATATATGTCATGCATCCCCTTTGCCACTTAGTTATTGCTGTGTATGTGTCCTATGCTGTTGCACATGCTGATTGCAAGTTAAGTCCTAGTTTATATTTTATTAAACTGTTTATTCTCACCCATTTAGGCTCTACTCTATGTATAAATTCCCATCAATGTAATACTCTAGCACACTCTCCTGATCCCCAAGAGCCGGAAGTCTCTGAGGAATAATCATTAGATCTGATCTTCCATTTTCACTAATGAGACAGTAACTGTATGAGTTTGGACATCAATTTCCTCGACCTAAAATGACAATTTTTTCTAAAATCTCAGCAAGTGTACTATTTAATGAAGCTATCTTCCGTCAAGTTGAAAAACAGTTTCACGTTACACCTTGTTTGTTTGTATCACCCATTGTTCTTAGAGGTTTGATTTCGTTCTCAAAGATCACCTATTCTGCTTACTTTAGAGTTATCAGTGATAGCAAAAGGTGCCCATCATCTAATCCCTATATATTAATGTTTACACTCGTGAAGATTCCCTGTAAATGCTTTTTAACTCAAAAGTGCTTTACAATTGCTGGGCAACTGTTTCGATTTTGCAAATGCACAAAACGTCAGCTGGATGTAAAATGGGAATAATGTTCTAGAGTTGGGTTAATGCACATGGTTAATTTATTTTCTGCCAGAAGTGAAATCCATCTCCTTAATCGTACTAATTATGCTTATGTTTTATTGCTATGATCTATAAATCATGCAGGAAGAGCTGGATGGTTTAGCTCTGAACTATCCCAACCGCTTCAAAGTTTACTTTGTCTTGAATCAGGTATTTTCTCTCCTTGGTGTGGTATATTGAAAATTGTCTGATGTATTAATGGATTCTGTGCTGCATAATCTGGCCATTGCTATGAACTCTGGCTGGTGATTAAACAAGGTCACGTGTTCTCTTCATAATTCTCTGCATTGAAGTAATCGAAACAAATGATTCTGTGAGAAATTACTATCATGTTTGCTGAACTTAGGAACCGTTTTAGATTTATCAGTTTTTTGCTTTTGTTACCAATCCCTTCTCATTTTTTGCAATTTTTGAAAGCTTGTTCTTGGGAACAACTTCTGACAATTTTTTCTTGTTGTCCTTTTTATTTTAATCAGCCTCCTGAACTCTGGAATGGTGGTGTCGGATTTGTATCCAAAGAAATGATTAAAAATCACTGCCCACGGCCTGCATCAGGCATCCAGGTATTTTTGTTTCATAAACATTAGCATTTGAGCAAGTGATAACATAAGTGAGGTTTAAGAGATGGCATATAATTTACTAATCAACAGATTTTGAGATGCGGCCCACCTCCCATGAACAAGGCCATGGCTGCCCACCTTGATGAGCTTGGATACACAAAGGAGATGCAATTCCAGTTCTAAGCCCCATTCCTGTCTCTTGGATTTTTTGTGTTTTACTGGTCCCTCAAGTTTTGCAGAGGGCCAAAATAATCTTGGGGACTCCTTGCTTTGGTGTTACCTGTTGTAAAACCTGTGATCTGTCCAATGATTCATGCACTGCAAATCTTTGGAGAAACCAAACACCAGTTTATTTGTTTAAAGAGAGAATTTTTAACCCCTGGGAACTATTGAATTCTCCAGGTCACATTCTACTAAAATATTCATTTCTTTTCTTACCTCCTTTTTTTCCTCCTTGTGCGTGTCTTTGTGTGATTAAAGCAGGAAGCTTGGCTTGCATCATGGTTTATTCCCGAGGGAAACCATCCCAGGCAAAGTAACTCCTGCTGAAGCTCTCTGATATGAGTCAGTGCAGAATCCGCATCGCTAACGCATTCATGACTGACTAAAATCTTTACTGTTTGTGCCTGAAGGTTATCCAGAGGAAAACATTACCCTAAATAGAAAAAAAGCAAAGAATCTTTTTCTGCATTAAATAGAAAAAAATCTATTTAAGTAATCTAGCAAGATTAGGCTGGATTTCCTGCAGGAGGATTCATTGAAAATCATCGATAAAATGCTTAACAGAATGGAGATTTCTTCTTTCTATTCTAGTCCATTTAAGAAGCTCCTCCGAGCTTTATGTGATGCCATTGGCATCAGTTATTTTGATGTAGAAAACCTGTTTGAGTTTAGACGTTTGGAAAATGTCTATGCCCCTCGTCTACAAACTCTATCCCCTCAGATGGTACTATGGTAGGTTTCTAAACATTCAAACTAATTTACATACGTGGCAGCTCTAATACTACAATATTAACCTAATGGGACAACTCAAGGTTAGGCATCATATCTTTGCACTGGCACCATGTCAGCAACATGAGAAGCCAGATGAGATCCCTCATACCCTTTGAGAACTATCCCTTGGTTTCCCTCTCAACCAATTCCTTGATGTCAATGGTGAAGAAGTCTCACAATCACTTAACAATAAGACCAGAGACTAAGTAGGTGTGAATCTTCATAACCTACCACACCCGTCAGCGAGGTCACGGAGATAGAGATGAGTGTTATATCCTTCAGAGTAGTTAGGATGAATCAACTCCCATATCAGAACTTCCATCTTTATCAACTTTTTTAAATCGTAAAACCTGTTTACGTGTCAAAGCTTTGATTGCAAAGGCCAATATAAAAGCCTAAAAATAAAACCTCCTAGTATAAAAAATATAAAATATATAAATAAATCTATTTCATCTTATAAATTTAAGTTTTTGGAATAAGTGGTAATTTTAACATGGTGTTAGATTAGAGGTCCTGAGTTCAAATTCTGTCTCCACACTGTTTAACTCTATTATTAAAATTTTTTTACATATTGGGTTTATCCATTAAACAAAAGTCCGGCTCACATGCTTTGGGACAAGTGGTAATTTTAATAGTTAGTATAGAACTTAACGAGATGTTCTCTCAATATGGATTATATCCAGCACTCCATGCATAAATTTGTACTTGATGTTAGCCACGCTTCGTCTTTCGTCTATTCCTAAGTTTTATACCAACTTTTGAAGGGTCCACTCCACGTCAGGTGTTTGTGTACGGTGCATGCTAATGGCTTATCAACCTTTGCACAATTGTAAATCGTTACTTGTTATAAAAAAAATGAATTGGCTTCGCGACTTTAAAATCTCATTTTGAAAAATTTCTCAGCCAATTTTTTTTGCCCTTTTTAACTTAGTAGGTTTTGAGTGGGCTTTTAAGTCACCGTAGGCGACATCAATCTATTGTTATAACCAAACATGATTTTTTTTTTTCCTGAAAAACAAGCTAACCCCAAAGCTTGTGATAGAACACGCTTGCCACCTAAATTTATATAAATATTCTAAAACAAAATCCGAAGACTCCAAAATCCGGACACAATCGAATCGGGAGCTCAATTTCCACCACCCCCTCCTCCTCCTCCTCCTCCTCCTCCTCCTCCTCCTCCTCCTCTTCTTCTTCTTCTGGTCGGCTACTCAAACGGCTCCCATATGAGCACAGCCAACTACATCACTAACCAGGAGGCTACAAAAGGTAGGAGGAATTAAGGATTGTTGGGTCCAATAAGAACTCCCCAAAATGCTGAGCAGCGAAGGAGGCGATCCAATCAACAGCTTGATTCGCCTCCCAAAGGACGTGCCATTCGACGCATGTACAACAGTGGATGCTCCACCTCCTCCCGTTTCTCCAACTGAAGACGATCAATCAAAACAATGGAATCATCCTCCAGACTGATCCTGTCAACCTCAATCACATGTCGCGCATGAGATAGTCCCTTCCAGGCAGCCCTGAGCTCCGCCCCAAATGCTGAGGCCTCAGTGGAACGACGTCCCCCAGCAGCAATCAGCCTGGCACTACAGTTTCTGATGACAAATGTCACACCTGTCCAATCTCCACCGGCGAGTAGCTTCAAAATTCACCTTTAAAAATGGACTACAGAAACAAACATGAGGTCGTCCGCATACTGCAAGCCAATCCAAAATGTGTGCGAGCGTCTGCTTAAAATATTTCCACCGGACCCCTGCAACCACGCGCCGGTCTCCATTGGATCCGCGCACTCCGTCTGAAGATGGAAGAGCCGCCAAAATCTCTCTCGCTGGTGCTCTCAAAAAACGTTCGAAATTCGAATCCAAACGATCAAAAAAATTTCCCTTCCCGATCAAATCCTCACACCCAGCTAAAATTCCTGACACAGTGAAAGCGTTGAAGATTGGATTCAACCAACGTTGAACCAAGAAAATTCAGAAAACTCAGAGTTTTCAGAGACTCTCTGAAACAGATTTTTTTTATTGACGGCTGCCAAAAATCTCTCTAAAACGTGACAGCCCTTTTATAGGCCACTCCATACCCTAAACATTATTAACAGGGTTTACAGAAATACCCTGCTGAATTAGAGTCCTAGCTAAAGTAGAACTCTGAAATAGGAAGCTGGAACAATCTAAGAAACAGAAACTAAATAGGAACTCTAAAACAGAAACAGAAAATATTCAGCAAATATTCAGCTAACAGAAATAAAAATTATTCAGCCTCATCCTCTTCCAGATTCCCTTGGACTGTCGTACACTTCCGGAGTCTTTTGAACCTTCATCTCATTTGAACGATCAGCGATGATCTCTCGTTCTGCATCAATTCCTCCCCCCTCCCTCGCCTCCTCTCTCTCTCTCTCTCTCTCTCGATCTTCCTTCAGATATCTGGTGTATTGTAGGATATCCCGCTCGTATTCCTCCGAAAGATCCGCGAGTTCAGGTATTTATAACCCTCCATCTCTGAAAAGAATCAAATTTTTAGCTCAGGAATTCCATATTCTGTTGATTTGAGCATTATCTTGATCTGAGTTTTAGACAACAAATCCCAATTTTCTTCTTGTTCCTGATTCTATCTCGTTCCTTCCATCGGTAATGAAAGGGTAAATAAGGTGTTGTTTCAGGGAACTAGTGAGCTCTCTATCATCATTTTTGGTTCTTTTCATATTGCACATCTGAATTTTTTCAATTTTAGCTGTAAGTTGGATCTTGGAAACCATCACGAGCTTTTCTCCGGTGGTTTTCATGCTTTCCCGCAAGCACCGATATTTCCCAGTTGTAGGAAAGCCAAGCGAAGGATTATGAGGGAGCTCCGGGCCGAATCCTTTTACTCGCGGCTCCATGATGCTGCCTCGGCTTCCTCTTCCTTCCCTCTATTGATATTTCCATCGGCGTCCGATGCCGATTCCCTCTGCGCCCTCAAGATCGTCGCCCATGTCCTCTCGTCCGACTCCATTCGTTACTCGGTGTACCCTGTCTCCTCCTTCGGTGACATCGAAAAGCTTGCGGGCCTTAATCTTCTGTCATCTCATCAGCCCATCTCCCTTCTTCTCATCAACTGGGGCTGCCACCGCGACCTCCGCCGAATCTTGAATCTTGGCCCGGATGCTCGTGTCTTCGTCATAGACAGCCACCGCCCGGTCCACCTTCACAACCTCAGCGAGCAGAATGATCGGGTAGTTGTTCTCCACACTCGGAGGATGAGCACCAGGCTGATCTTGCGTACGATTTCGATGTCTCCGCTCTGGCTAATGCGTCCGACCCAAACAGCGATGACGAAATCGATGAGAATTCTCATAGTGATGAAGACAGTGATAGTGAGAATGAAGAGGAGGAAGATGGAGGGAATAGGAAACGGCGAAGGGTCTCTCGAGGGTCGGAAGAAGATCCAGTTAGGCTTTTTGCGAAGCTGAAAGCTGAGTACTACAAGCTGGGTACTTTCCATGGAAGGCCTTCTGGTTGTTTGATGTTTGAATTAGCTCATTCTCTTAGAAAGAACACCAATGACTCATTTTGGCTAGCTTGTGTCCCCCTCACCGATCAGTTTGTGCATGAGAGGCTGGTTAATCGTAAAAATAATAACATGCTAAGATTTAGAATCACAATAATACCGTATTCAAGTTTGAGAAATATACCTGCGGAAGACATATTGAATACGTTCTTCAATCACATGAAATAATAGCGGTTGGATCTTCCCTTTCTTGCTCCTCACAAAAGATGACCGTCAATGGGACAAGCTATCAACCATTTGGAGAGGAGAGGGGGACCTAGCCTATATATAGGAAACACAGAGGAGCCTTTCCATTAAAGGCTCCAAAATCCTAATTGGGTTTTCTGGTCTACATACCAAAAGTACTACAATAAATAAGACTCAATCCTATACATCCAAGATGCACCAAAGCCCATAAAACAAAATGATCACACATCATATTGGGCTTAACTCGTTTTATAAAATAAAAATACGCAACCAGTGTAAGCCCATATTTTGAAATTATACTAACAAGGCTAACAAATGAGAGGTATCAAGCGGGGGTAATGGAACTCGAGCAGCATATAAACAGCTCGGGGAATCTGGATGCAATCAGCTCGGCGACGCTCAAGGATGGTACAAAGATCCAGACACCAGAAAATTATCGAATTGCCTATGAAGATGAACCAAGGCTTATGCTATTGAGGGAGTGGAATTTGTACGATTCAATGCTCTGCTCTTCCTACATAGCTACCAAGTTGAAGACTTGGAGTGACAATGGGTTGAAAAGCTAAAGCTTTTGCTTGCCAGAATGGGTTTCCCTCTTGTGGACTGCCAGAAGAAATTTCAGTACATGAACATGGAAGCGAAGCAGAGGATGAGTTTGAGCGGTTCTTGCCTGAGTATGGGCTGACAGAGCTCTACTACCGTAGCTTCTTAAGAATGCATGGGTATTGCTCGAGAGTGTCAGCTGCTGATGTAGTCAATGGAGTCACAGCATTGCTTGAAACATCTGCGGAAGCTAAAGATTCTTCCACTGCCGAGCGATTTTGGGTTGCTTACTCTGCTTTGTCCTTGCACAGTATTGATCAGCTCAGAAAGGGAATGCGGAGTGCGGTTGAAATCCAGAGGGCCATTCTTAGGCAAGGGAGCTCTGCAATAACCAAGACTGGGTATATCAGAAGTCGCAGAAAATTTCGCTGGGCGAAGCTTGAAGACCCGGTGGACACCGAGCAGTTGGGTCATCCTCAGGCTCTTACCAAGTTCTGCTACTTTTTGATGGATGCTTTGAAGGAAAGAGGTGCAAAGATGAAGCCTCTGATATGTGCTTGCTTGGCTCAAGACCCTGACAAGGTTCTGATTGTTGGTGTACGTGGCAAGCCACGGCTTGGGGCTAGGCAGGGTAACTCATTTGGAATTGCTTTTAGAACAGCAGCTGAGGAAACTGGAGCTGAGTATTTTCATGAGTTGTTCGAGTCTTCTTGGATGATTTTGGATACTGTGGCTCTCAGTTCTTTTAACGGACAAGCTCTGATGTAACACGAATCCAATTTGTAACAGTTTAGTGATTTTGGAAGTCTAATTGGATATCCAGTTCTTTTCTATGTTATCATTAAAATTCAAGTTATATTTTTCTATATCTTGAAGAATTTGTTTTCCAGAACTTGAGATTTCTTCTTTCTTTTCTATGGTTCATAGGGGCTAGCAAGAAAACTATATGACCAGACACCTTAATGCAGTTTGTTTCAGCTAATATTTTTTCCTCTGATTGTTGTCCCAGTAGTGTAGGACCCATTCTGTGCTCATAAAATGGTGCTTCATTTTATGCTGGTTCAGGAATTCATATTGTCCGAAAGAAACAGAGGTCCCTACCTCCTTACAAGCCTTCTACTTGCTTGAGCTTGCTGGGGCAGAGTTGAGTTTGGCGACGATGGCAGTACTGTTGAAACATAAGAAGGACGGGCATATGCTGGATTAATTGGATATGCTTGCATTTCATTGATGAGATCATGAAGCATAGCATGGATTCAATTCTTTAGGTTCCAACAAGCCAATTAAAAAACCTAGCATGGAAAAATAACATCTGCTACATAGCAAATTATGAAAAAATATTCATTAAATGCTGAAAATCTAGGTTAAGATGAGTAAGTTTGCTTTCTTCAGGAGGAAAAGATGAATAAATTTACAGAAAATTCATGTTTTCCGGTCTTCCCATAAAATGCTCCGGTTTCATCATATACGGGACTTCCTATGAGACAACTACTTGACAAAAGCCCATAAGTAAGTTTGTTTAAAGGATAACCAAACTAAAATCATGGCTAAAAGCATATGAACAATGGTGCAAAACTGATCCAGTCACAACTCATATCATATCATAGATACTTCCCTATTCAGATACTTCCCTTGTGACATTGTTGTGCTTTTGTACTTAGGATATTCTAGGACTGGCCTGTACATACAGCCATCATTTTCCTATTTTGATAGACAAAGCTATTGGCAAGAAATCTGAAGAACAAACAAACTTGGGAGACTAACTCATTCTCAAAGCGATTAGACGCATGGAGAATCTTCTTCAGTCTCATATCTTTTAATTTTTTCAGTTGACAAAAACCCATGAGGTTCAGTAGAATTTGCACATGCATCCATGAACGATCATAGGATATGCCAACTACATGTCTCCATGGAGAATTTGAGCAGACGGATGCTTGGAGACTTTAATGCCATTGTTGTCAATGGTAAGGTGGGAAAAGTTACTCTCTCGCAGTTGGTAACCATGTGGTACTTGCAGGTCATGGGAACCTTGCAAATGACTTAGGTATTTGATGTCAGATGTTTTCTTGCGGATAACAGACAAGGGCGACCATTTTGGCCTGCACTGCTCGCTTTAGCAATGTACAACTAAATGTGTAACCAAGTCTGATACTTGGGTCCCACCCACTGGCCAATAATAACAGCAATAAAAGAACCAGCTGCAGGTTCTTCTTAATTACTTTGCTGCAAACTATATGTGCTGCTTGTTTCTTTCATTCATGCAGCTCAGTCCAGGAAGCTATATCATTCAAATGAGCTTAATTTTTGTACATATACCAAGAGGATCCTTCTAACAATCCCCCTATGATGGCCAAACACATACTGAGCATCTCTTTACCTTGGTCTGGCAAGGTTGTACGATATCCTTCATTCGCTAAATAGAGAGGTCTGTGCAAGGATGGAGGAGTACAACTGGCCTGAAAAACCTATGTCATCCGGATAAAGATTCGGAAGTCAGCAGGTTAGCTGGCTAAGTGAATTTGTATGTGGATACTCTGAAAATAAGTAGCTTGCACATAGAGGCGATGTCGGTCTTCAACATGTATGCCCAGGCTATCAACTAGCTATCGTGATTGATTAAACTAAAAAAAGGCGTTAGTAATCGCCGTAAGATAGACGGTAGAATTAGCTAGACAATCATTTGACCATTAGATTGTAACTATACTCTTAATCATGTATCAAGTATTCTTTAGTTGGTGGAAAAGAAGCCAATGATGCCATATTTCTTCATTTTGTTTTAGCGTATCTTGATAAAGAAAAGACAATGTGAAGTGCTGAGGTGAATTAGGATGACTAGGAGAGAATGGGAAAATTTTGTCGATGAGCAATATATGGAATCTCAGAATATGAATGCAGTCTTTTAGTTTGAACAGGAAAGGTGGCACTTAAATATGCACCAGCTAGAATTGGGGGCAAACATTGATTGATAAATTGTTTTCAAGTGAAATAGATCTCATAAAGAAAGGGACTGGCTTTTAACAATTCTATTATTTTATTGGATCACGAAAACTTCCTAGGGGTCACCCATCATAGTACTATTCTCATCCAAGCATGCCTAACTGCACTGATGAGATCCGGTGCATTAGTGTTGGTATGATTGCTGGTATGATGGAATCCAGTGCATTAGTTTCGGTGGGATCTAGTGTGTTAGTGGTGGTTGTGTTGTTTTTAATAATTCTAAATACAACAATACAAATAAAAGTATTATACTTTTATAGGATAGTCGACAGCTCCCCTCACTTCTTCCAGTCCAATTTGCCGCAGCAGCAAAATGATTATGTGGAACTTGTCAAGCTGAAAACGTGACATATTTTGAGCCTCATGTTTATACGAGGACTATTAACCAAGCAGCTAGTTGTACGCACCAACATTCAAGAGTTTGTGACATATCATTATTCCGATGAGAAGTTGGTGAGACTTCTCTTTTATGATTACTAAGATATATAAGTTTATTTTCTTCATTTTTCTTTCATCAATGGAGGCAAAAATGATGCAGTGAGGACCAGAGGAGAGCGTGATAGATAATCAATATCATCAAAATTCTATTCATCCCATGGAATTGACAGGAGTAAAATTTCTTATCTCTATAGGATTAGATCCCGAGCCGCTGCAAAGTAAAAAAAAAAAAAGAGATTATAAAAGTCAATATTCTCACATTTATTGCTACTGCAATGTTCATTCTAGTTCCTACTGTTTTTTTACTTATCATCTACGACTTTTATTTTGCTATATGCCTAGCCTAAAACTTAATTAGTTTGGTAAATGTTACCTCATTTATATTATTTACATATACACAATGAAGAGTATTAAAGTACTTAATGATACTAAAGTATCGGAATCATTAAGAAAATTCCAAATGGATTTAGTGATGTACGGTGTCTTGATTATAAATAAGTTTCTCTTCAGTATAAAGCTCATAGTAAAGTTCATTAACAAGGATATACTAATTATATGTTGAAATGGCATATGTTTGTTTCACATATCTAGTAGAAGAGAGCGTTTCTTGAAAAAAATTAGTACTCTAAATTAATTAGACTATAGCGAGCAGGGAATAAATTGTTGCAGAATAAAGTTGCATGAAAGAAGTCTGTCTCTAATTATCCCTTATCTTAGTTGTTTAGTAGCATTCCTTGTGTGCACAATATGGAAATACTTGAAGCGAGATTTTTCCTTTATGAGAAGTTGATGACTATCAGCGACTATACTTTATTTTGTCGTCGTCCATGTGCATTAGTATCGGGTTATCTTAGTTCCCATGCAAGTCAAGCCATCCTTGATTATGATCCCATTATTTTTGGTTTATCTTCATTCTCACACAATTCCATTTATCCTTGACTGTGATCCCACATATGATAGGATGTGGTACTGCTTTTCTATTTATTTTGGTGGGTGCCCCACATGCTTAACCCAAGATGGCAGCCATAAAGATGGCACCAAATGCCAAGCATTGGTTCAATTTAAAGGGATATGATATGATGCAATTTGTTTCTTAGTATATACAGCCTTTTTCTTCAGTTGTTTCAGCTGTGAAAAGTAGTTAGAGAGAGGAACCTAGATAGAAATAATGTGATGGTTGGCTTGGTACCTGAAGAAAGGATTCCCATGCACAACAAGAAACTCAAGAAGGAAATTGCCATAGTCTTCATGCCATGCCACGCCATGCCATTTGACAAGGGACTGGTTAACCCTCTTCTGAAAGCCATTTTACATTGCCTCATTTGTTTTTGGTTTGATGTAGTCCATCTAAATTTGTGAAAGACTGCATTGACTTATGGTCCATGCCAATGCATTTGAATTCTGCGACGATATGAAACTTTAGTGCTAATTATAACGAAAAATATGTTTAGCAACCTAGGTCTCGGGATCTCTCATTTAAAGCCATGAATAAATCAATCACTAGTTATCCACTCCCTGGTAAAAAAAGTAGATCAAGTTTATGAGTCTTTCCATGTAATGACAGACTAGCAGGAATCAAGAGTTAAATTTTCTGTGTCCTAATTATAGGATGGTGGAGCTAACTCCACCATTTCTAATGTAGAAGATGATATTTTTATACTGACCAACGCAAACAATGGAAGGCGGGCACTCTACCAGCATACGTAGAGAAATAAGGTTTCATCTCCCTTTTAGCAATCAATTTTTCCCCATTCAAGGGGAAGCTCCACTCACAATTAAATTTATAGATATTTTTGCTCAAAAGATAAGTTTGCAAGTATAGCTTGATGGAAATTTCAATCCTAGCCTCTCTCTCTCTAGAATTACCTGAATTCACTTGGCTCCTCTCCTTTTTGTTTCCAGCCTCCTTTCTCTCGCACGCTGGCCATGCAAAAAAGCTTATATGGCCAATAAAGAGACTTCCATGGTCACAAGAAGCTCCATGTGCTCTCAAAAGAGACGTAGAGCTACTTTGTACGGCTACTATTCTCCTCATTCTCATTCACATTCACAAGCCATCTCCACTGCAAAACCTTTCAAAAGAAAAGTCCATCCTCCAAGCACCATACACATGCAGATGCTTCTTGATTTATTCTGAAGGAAGACTAGACTTCTGATTTCAATTAAATTCCGGCCACATCTCTTCTGATTCGAATCATATAACCACCGAGATGAGCAGAGAGAATCCAAACCACATCTGTGGTGGCTTTTTCTATAGAGCCACCTAAATTTATTACGAAAGCTGGATATTGGTTATATCTTATTGGTTTTGGCCTATGATTGGCTGCCCATATAAATGGAGCTTTTGCTGATGATTTTTATTACGTATGTTCCAGAACCGAGGACCAAGGAGGAAATGGATGGAAACCACTCATTATCCCCCCTCCCATGCCCTTTTCTAGACAAATTTGGTATTTGGAAACTTTGAACCAAGACATGGATAATGTACTTCAGTGCCATCGAACACTTTCATGGTTACTTTAATCAGAGAGATGATTGTGATTCAAAACCACAGAAAACCATGAAAGAGTAAAAGTGGAACAGTAGATTTTATTTCAGATGATTCATAAAACTCAGCTCCCCAAATTTACTACAATCTTTGTTTGTCTTTAAGTATTCCTAAATACTAATAACAGCAATCAAATGCATTGATCTTGCATTCATCTTATATATGCACAGCTAATAATGACATTAGAATGGCATGATAAGAACTATTGCAGCATAGCTTCAGAGCAACAGCCAGCAGATAGCTCCACGAGATCTGCTTGCCCTGTGGCCTCATCCAGCAGCCATTTCTCCAACAAAGACAAAGGAATGTGCTGTTGGCTGTCCAATCTCTGGTTGGCCTCAGCATCAGCTAATGTGGACTGCGGCCTATAGAATGTCGAGTCAACAAATGATTTCTCCCAGGCATTGCCACTCGAGTTTTCAAACGAGAACAACGACACGAGCTCTTTGTGTGGAATGGAACCACAGCATTCTCCATCATTCTTAATATATGCTTGGGAAATAAGATCGCCGCATTCTTGGTCGCTCTTAAGTTCCTCCTTTTTATGATATGGTTGGTTGGTAGCATTGCTGCTGCTGTCGTTGAAGGCATGAATGCTTTGATATTGTTCACCTCGATCTGGCTTGAGATTGGCCTTTGGAGAGGACCTCGTCCACCCTTCTAAGAGTCTTGAGATGTTCTCGGTGCTCCATGCGTAGGTGGAGGTGCTATGGTTGGACCTGAGGAGAGGGGAATGGATGGCGGAGATGCCTGAATTTCCGGTCTCACTGCTGTAGCCATTGGATATAAGCTTATTGCAGGTAATGGTTAAATTAGATGGAGTCATGTAGCTGTCAGCTGTTGTTGGATACTTTCTGATCTTCTTCTTCAGGTGGGAGTTCCAGTAGTTCTTGATGTCGTTATCTGTTCTCTGAGGAAGGTAAGAAGCAATGGCTGCCCACCTGCAGAGAGAAATGATCAGAGATAAACACCCGAAGATGACACAGTTTAACGCCTAACCTATTTACTTTCAGCAAAGCACATAGCTAGCCTAAAGTAAGTATGAACACTATGTTGTTCTAGTGAAAAAAATCAAGCATATTTCATGAGCGACTACGAAAGTAATATATTGAAGAGAGATTTTTATGATGAATTAAGATTCAAAGATATAGCTACAAATTAAATTGTGCAATTTTAGAAAAAAAGAAGAAAACTAATTACCTGTTGCCTAGCATAGCTTGTAGATTGATGATCATTCCTGCTTCATGCGGGGTGAAATTTCCACGCTTAATTCCTGGTCGGAGGTAGTTAGTCCATCTCAATCGGCAACTCTTACTGCATCTCATCAAACCTACAGTTAAATAATATAAAGTTTAATATGACAGAAGAAGGAAATGCTTGTTGTTCTTCAGCAGTGAATAGAGCCAACTGAATAAGACCCAACAGGGAACATTCCAAGTTTCAAACCAGATAGAAAATTAAAACAAGTATACAGACAAGAAAGGAAGTGGGGAAAATTAATGGGGCAGTTCACCAGTGTTTGTAGGTATTGATCTCCACTTTCCAGGTCCATGTTCTTGGATGTAGCTGACCAAGATGATGTCTTCTTCTGGAGTCCAGGGACCTTTCTTGATGCCAACCTTATCACAGAATGGAGGCCTTCCCATGGCTAGCTATCTCACAACCACCACTCTCTTCTATCTCACTTTCTCTCTCTCCCTCCCCTCTTCTCTGGTTTTCTTTTTCTCTGTTCCCTTCAAGCGTCTCATGAGCGTGTGAGCTCATATATATAGGATGATTAGAAGGAGGTGCTCTTTTCTGCACTTACCATCTGCCTCTCTTGACTCATTTGCTCTCCTTTCCTCTTCTTTCTGATGCAGAGTCAGCTGGACTCGCTCTTCCTTTCTCTTTTATTTCCAAGGGTCACATGAGTCAACAAACTCTTCCCCAGGAGGAGAAACTATAATGCAAGGAAATCATGGGGACCGCTTCGACGCTGATCATGTAATCGACAATTGTTTCCTAAGTCAAGGAAATGTAGTTCACAATAAATAACTAATCTCGGTTTAACCACTGTAGCAGATCTTTCTTTGCACGTTTCAAGTATGCAAATCATATTGCCAATATACATGCACAAATATGGAGCACACATGCATATGCATGGACACATGATGCATGCAACAAACATGAGGATGCGGTCTTCTATTTTTCACATACAACTTGAATTATACCAAGCCTTAAGTACATACCCATACGAGACATTCGTAATTACATGTGCACATAAACATACTTTTCTTGTTGAAACCCCTCTCTCTCTCTCTCTCACACACACAGGGTAATATACTTGCATTTACCTCTATCCATACATAAATTTTGATGGGAGGCAAAATGGATCGTCTTGCTTTAATGTGGAACCACCTAATTCCTGCCGAGCAGACCTCGGAGCCAAGCAGGCTAGGCCTTAATCCCGTGAGAGCCAAGCCGACCTCAGCCCCCACCGAAGGCCGAGCCAACCTCGACCAGAGCTGCACCCGCGGGCGCGCCCACACCCGCACATGTGGCCAAACATCTTAGCCTAGCCAACCCCTTTCCACGAATCATTGCTTGCTGGCCACGCCATGACATGCCAACCAAGGACCATGCTTTGCTGCTTTAGCCATATTTGCTGCCAAGAGCCATATCCTGTTATACCTACCAATAGTTATACCCTGCCACACCAAACAACACCATATCATGCACAAAGACTGCCCAAACCGTATGCCTCAAGCGAGCCCTAGCCTTAGCCACACGCCACTTGATCAAGACCATCTCCTCTCATGATGAAGATGGACCATATCTCAGCCACCTGAGCACTCTTGTAAGGACTATAAATAAGCCATATCAAAAACACTTAGAAACTTTTTACCATAAAATACTGGATCAATTCTAACTTAGCTATCGGAGGGCCTTCGCCGGAATCTCCGGCTAAGACTTTGTGCAGGTTCTTCGAAGTGCAAGAGGTGGCCATCTTTCCCTGTCCCGGTCGGCATCTTCCTCCGGCATGGCCACCCTCATGCCCCAACAAATCTACTTTTAAATACGCCTGCTATGCTACCTATAATTTATTAATCCTCTTCTTTATGGTGGAGAGTGCAAGCAAGCTTATAATTGCTTCGTTTATCGTACTATATGAACGGACCAATGAAAGGGAGAGTTGCCTGAAGCCTGAAGGGCTGTGATTCATCGGTCCCTATTCTAGTTTCACGTTGAGAAGCAATAATAGCCCAGTCATTCAGAGGGTGGGGAATTAATTACCCCTAAATAATACTCCTTGTCAATGAAAATAAAAATTATCAAATAAAAGGTATATCGAGGGCCTGACTAATATTTGAACTTCCGATTATACACAACATAAAAATTATAATGACAGTCACGAAGAACAAGAAATAAACTTTTATTAAAAAAATTAAAAATACTCTTTCTCTAACGCATAGAACCAATACCACCTGTGTATCATGCCATGTTCAGTACCACGTCATAATGTAGATGATATGGTTTCCTTCTTGTGCCTCGTCTTTCAGCAGGGCGTTCCCGTTTTCTCTCTCTCGCACCTAATGGGACATGAACCATCACATACTCTCTAAGATAAAATAAAATAAAATAATAAAATATAGGCCGTGATAAATTTAGCATGCTTAATATCAATTTATATGCAAGCATCCAAATGTTTATTTGCTAATCAAAAGTTCTAGATTCATATATTTCGTTGAAAAAGTTCTAGATTCATATGTAAACATTTATAAGCAAAAGGCATACATCGAGTTCAACAAACAGGTTGGTTGAGAACTTTAACAATATATCGGTTTAGTTTGATACATAGAAAGCGAACCTTACCAAGATCCCCCGTTCAGTTTGATAGAAAGCGAACCTTACCAATATCCTGGTTTATTTTGAAAGAAAGAGAACCTTACCTAAAACTATTTATGGCAAGGTTTATAATCTTGGTACTAAGTATTATATCGATACTTTATCGGTTCGGTTCGATATGGTACAATACGGTATTATGGCATGGTATGATATATTTCTGTACCGAAATAACTCTCTAACTATTTTTTTAATTTTTATCTCGATATACCTCAGTACGATCGGTGCGCACGTCGGTATACCTCGATATAGGATGGTACACTTCGGTATGCGGCAGTACACCTCAGTACGGAGCTTGTACGATTTGAATGTGTGTTTTGTATTATTTTCGTAAGTACGATATGGTATATTCTATACTGGGTAGCATTTAGTTGTTGATATTTACTGCACACTGCAACATTTATTACATATAATAAATCAAAATCTATCTTTTTCTATACCAAGGATAACTCAAAATCCATCAAAATCTATCATGATACCTAGATGCAGCTTGATGTATGAGGATGTTCACACGTGAGATTCTGCTATAAATACTGTTCTTCCGTACCACACCAAGAAACTGTTTATTAATATTAATAGTCTTGAGACTTTTGGGACACCTTTGCTTCATCAAAGAATTTTCTTTCATCAAAATATTTTTTTTAAAAAAAATATTTTTTAAAACAATAATTTTGGCAAATTTAATTAAGTATAGAAAAATGGAAGATTCTTAAATGGTCTAAGTTGAACATTTACTTTTCAAGAAGGTTATGTGACATATTTATTATATCTTTAATAAAAAAAATCTTATACATAGATTTTGCTGAATTAAGAATATTTTTTTAAAAAAAATTAAGTTTCAGCCGATAAAAAAAAATAACTTTTTTATGTTCCTCAAAAACCCCAAATCTTTTGTCGGCCTCATTTTAGTGGAAACACATGTGAGGACCTCGTGGATTGGCCGCATGCGTCCACATGGCTCAAGCTTTTAGAACTACGTGGATTCCTTTGAATTGAATACGTGTGCATGGGGTGGAATTACGTCCATATCCGCACGAGAGGGAGTGTTGATAGGACATTTTTTTTCCTACATCTCAATCCAGACAAACTATCCATCAATTTAATTTTTTAATTTTTTATTATAAATTTTAAATTGAAATCATTATTTAAAAGTAATATAGTAATTTTTAGATGCTATAATGCTGACATGAATTAGCAAGATAATTCTTGATGCTCCGCTAGTTTGGCTCCACAAGATTATCACTAATCCATTTCCGTCTTCCATGGTTTGAGAAAAGTTCATTGGGTGTCAAAAATTATACCCTCCATCAAATGTATTATGCCAGTGGTGCACTGCAGGAACAATTTGAGATAAGATGAGGAGGACGATAACTCAAGACAAACCGCATGATGAATAGGACCCACAATAATGAGAAATCTGATTGGCATGGTGCACTGCTGACGCGGTGTACCTAGTGTAGAGTATAATTTCTCAAATCCATCCAACCTTTCATCTCAACCTCCTCTAGTTATTCTTGCTACCTATAGCATCACCCGACAATACTAGCAGCCCGTTACTAGCTATGCGCTACACCTAACCCTTTCCATCCTTTTCTATGAGGAGGAGGTTGGGGTTAGAATAAATTTATTTTGACTATATTTTTGAAAGGTTAAAATTTTTAAACACTTATTTCCTAAATAATCCTATATGATTAACTACAAATTAGACTTGTATTTAATGAAGTCCGATAATTTAAGATCTAATTGAACTTTCTAACTTTTTAGACCGGCGACCATAGAAAGAAAGAGGAACTATAATTTTTCTCTTTTTCTTTCTTGTAAAAGAAGGAAAAAATTCCTCTTCCTCTTCTTACCTTCTATTTTATTTGTCCATTCCTACAACACCATACTATAGATAAAGAATCTCACATGAATTAATCGATCATATTACTACTGTTATGGTTCCAAGAGTTACTGATCAAGTTCTCCATGTTAGGATGAGACCGGCTAAAAGAAGAGCTAACATTAAAGAAGTCCATAATTGGACATGCACCTGCTGATTTGTCTAAATTTCATTGGATATGAAAAATATCTGTTGCCCCTCATGTGAAATTGTTTTAGTGAAGATCTCATAGGATATGCCACCTTTCCTTATGCATCAAGGTTTTTTCACCTGCAACTACCTAATTGTGACTTATGGGAAACCATAAAGAAGGATATTAATCATGTTTTGTCAAGACGCCATCAAGCCTAGGATACATTGAATCACCACGTTAATAAATTTGGATGATCAACTTTACATAGGAACGGACAAAATGTATCCAAGACCTCATGTTGGATCACTTGCTCGATTCTATGGTTGAAAGTGCAATAGTGCGAGTCGTGCAAGTTCGGCCATAGCTTAGAGATCGAATGCTGGGAGGCTAGCTAGTGATGCCACTGCAGGGGGGAGCCATCGCCCGATTCATCGTCCTCGAGGCCGCTCTCACCGCCGAATTGCCTGAGCTCCGCCGGCTCACCACCGGGCTTGGACAGATAGTAGAAACCGACGAAAGTGGCTAGGCATCGGTCCCCGCCAAAGGATAGGCCAGCTGGCGAGGGTGAGTCCAGCTTTGGGTCTGGATCGGCAGTAAGGGGTGACCAAGTCGGGTTGGCCTTTGACCCGCTCTCGGACCTGGGTGACTCGATGGAAGGAAGTGGGTCAGCTGGGGTGCAAGCCGGCCCAGAAGTCCACATGGTGGACGCAGGCTCGTCAAACAAGTGATCCAAAACCCCGGCTAGCCCAACTAGCGTAGGTCTGGGCCAGACCGCTGTGGCCCGACCCAGGAGTCTGGGCCGAAATTCCCGCCACAACATTGGGGGGTGGATTCAGGGAAAGCAATCGCCGGGCCGGGCCCAACCAGGGCCTGAGGGTGAGCACGGGTCTTCGAGAGCTGGAAGGCCTGCCTTCCCCAGCGAGCGACCTGGCGCCATTTTCGGCTGGGGAGGCCCATGCCACGGCGACGCCAGCCCCCATCTGGGCCTTCGCTTGGGGGGGGGAGGTGGTGGAGCCCCTAAATTAGTCTCCGGAGGCAAGGTGGTGTGCGCCGACAACCCGGGTCGTGCGGACGCGGTTTCTCAGAAGTATGGACCATGGAAGGGGGTCGCTAAGGCGACGATTGAGGATGATGCGTCGGTGGTCGTCCTGCGAATCCCTTACGGGGCCGCCAGGCACTCGGACCACTCCTTGACGGTGAGGAAGCTCCTAGCGGCCATGATGGGGGAAGTGGCCGGCCATGATGGTGGCCTTGGTTTAGTTGATGGGCCGGCCCAACTAGAGGGGAAGGTGTGTGAGCCACTATTGGGTGTGGAGCGAGGCCTGATACATGGTATGACGCGGAGATGGTGGTGATGGGAGATGGACCGAGCTCTGCCAAGGGCATGAGCATCAGTGAAGGGCTGGTCCGGTTGGGGGCGAAGGTAGCTGGGGCCTAGTGTGAGGATGCGCAGGGGTCGACCAGCAGAGTGGAAGAAAAAAAAGATCTTTGCGTGGAACTGAAGAGGGGCCACGAAGCCCTCATTCAACACATCCTTTAGAAGACTAGTCCAGGTGAACAACCTAAATATATGCTTTTAGTATGAGATGTGGCTGTCAGGGCATAGCCTTCGTTGAGCTCAAAATCACTTGGGGGCTGCATGGGAGTCTTTCATAGTGTAGTCTTAGAGGCTGTCATGGGCTATCCTATTACTGGAGAAGTGGGGGTGGCAACTGTGGATATGTTCCGTAACTGTCCTCAACAAATTGTATTAATAATCTCTGGCCTAATGAAGTTCCATGGGATTTGTGTAGTGTGTATGCTAGCACTGATTACAGGACGAGGAGCCTGTTGTGGGATGAGGTCACTAGCCTTGTTTCCAAGGGGGGTCCCGACCTTGGTAGCGGGAGATTTCAATTGCATACTAGGGCCAAGCGAGAAGCAAGGTGGCAGTGCCTACAGCGACAAGGTGGAGAGGAGGGAGTTTCGGGAGTTCCTAGCAAGGAACGGGCTAGTGGATTTCGGGTTCTCCAGACCACGGTTTACCAGTGCAATAAACGTGCTGGCCATGCCAAGGTTTGTGAGAGGATCGATAGGGCTGTTGCATCACCTTGCTGGATTCAATGTTTCTCAGCATACCAGGTACGTCATCTTGCCTGGATTGCCTCTGACCATTGTCTGCTCTTGATTTCTACAGTCGATTGCTCTAGCCATCGCCCCCCATTCCGCTTCGAGAAGATATGGCTGTCGTATCCCCAATCTTGGGACATTATTCAGGAGGCCTAGGTGATACCGATGCGGGGTGATGCCATACAGAGGGTTTCGCGCAAGTTGTAGCTTACCAAATGTAGACTGTAAAGGTGGAACCACTTGGCAGTAGGAGACTTCTTTAGGAGCTTGGAGGAGGTGAAGGCGTCCATTGCGGAGCTCCAGGAGAGGGAGGATCGTTTGGGTGGGCTGCTAGAAGTC
>JAOXJJ010000139.1:3380610-3427650 GCA_025769935.1 Phoenix roebelenii | reverse complement strand
GGAGCTTGGAGGAGGTGAAGGCGTCCATTGCGGAGCTCCAGGAGAGGGAGGATCGTTTGGGTGGGCTGCTAGAAGTCGACATGAGTGTCTTGTGGCAGAAGCTTGCCACACATCACTCCCTCTTAAGACACCGGGAGGTATTCTGAAGATAGAAGTCGCGGATCTAGTGGATGAAGGAGAGAGATAGGAACACTCGCTTCTTCCACCGGTCAACCATCATCAGGAGGCAGAGGAGCATGATCCAATCCTTGTGGGATGGGGCAGGGCAGTGGTTGGAGGAGGAGAGCTCGATCAGACGAGTTTTGGTTGATTATTTCAGATCCAAGTGGACGGAGGATGACAGATCGAAGGACGATACTTATTTTCTGTGGCTGGACATCAAGGTGGAGGCGGTGGAGAAGGCTGCTTTGGTTGGGACAGTCTCGAAGTTTGAGGCCAGGGTCCAATTTGGGCTCCAGAAGAAGACAAAGCCCCAGGGTCTGAGGAGCCATGGAGCTACTTAGGAGTTCCTATTACTGAAAAGAGGTTGTAGGTATCAGAGTGCCTTAGTGTGGTCCAGCGTGTCCAGGAGCAGCTGGAGGGATGGAGGGCGGCCTCGGTGTCCATGATGGGCAGCATGACCCTAATTAGGTCGGTCTTGTGCTCTATGTCGGTCTACCCCATGTCCCATATCGTAGTCTTGAAGACGGTGCTGACAAGAATCGAACGGCTTCTTCAGGCCTTCCTCTGGGGTTCTCATGGAGGTGGCCACAAGGTGCATCTTGTGGCTTGTGAGTCAAATTGCCAGCCGACCCGGGTTGGAGGACTAGGGGTGTAGTCTCTCCTGACAATGAAAGGGGCATTGATCGCTCGACATGCAACTAGATTTGTCCTGAAGCTAGATTGCTTCTGGAGTCAGGTGATGGCAGCTTGATATGGTCCTGCTCGGATGGTCGAGGCACCTACAAAGGGCCGAAGGTGCTCCTCTATTTGGCAGGAGATTTGCAGGTATGTGCCTATAGCCTTGACTAATTGTAGATGGCTGATCGGTGATGGGCAGAGTATGGATGTGGTGGAGGAACCCTGGGTGAACTCACTCTCGGTGAGGCATTGGTCGATTATGGTCAATGTCGAGGCCCTGGGAGGACTTTGGGTCTGTGATCTTCTTCATCCTAAAGAGGCAGGGTGGGATACTTTCGGATTGGCCAGCTATTTGGAGATCAGCTTGCAGAGAGGATCCAGTCAGCGCTATTTTTGGGATGCGTCAGCCCCGATGTGAGGGTGTGGAGCACGACATGTAGATTCAGGGTCAGGATGGGTGATGTCTACAGCATTCTCCAGAGCGAGCAACATCCAGGGTTGGATTGTGTCTGGATCTGGCGATTCAGCTTGCACCCAAAGGTGGCTTTATTCCTTTGAAAAGTCGCCTGGGGTTGGCTCCCGATGAGACTCATCCTGAGTCGGAGGGGTTTGAGCATTCAACCCTAGTTCCCCATGTGCTAGTGGATGAGTCAGTGGACCATGTCCTGTTCCAGTGCCAGCATACAAGGAAGATCTGGAGGCTTGGCATGATTCCACCAAAGGTTTGGTGTCACTCGGCGTCTTTTTTGCAGGTGCTCAGATGATGGGTTGTTACCTAGTAGTCCCGATAGGCGGCTATTGAGGCGACCTATATGGCTTATCAGATCTGGTTGTCTAGAAACGCTTAGACATTTGGTGAGAGCTATCCCCTACCGAGGCTCGTTGTCAAGCAGGCCCAACTCCAGGTGGTAGAGATTGCTCAGTCGCATCTGTTGGATGGATCTTTGATAGCTTGGGACATCCGGGGCTCTACTTCTGCTCGTGGAGCGTCTTGTATGGTGTTTTTCACCAAGGAGCCCCTACCTCCAAGTTTCCTCAGGGTCAATTTCGACGGATGCATACTAGATGGCAGTAAGAGGGGTGCTAGCTTTATCATCAGAGGTCCGAATTCCAGGATGATTGCGACTAGTGGTTGCTAGATTTTTGACACCTCGGTCATGGGGCCTCTGCTCGAGGGCGATTCGAAGACAGTTATTGGCTGGATCCAACAGAGCGAGGGTGGTGTGGGCGACTACCACCTACTGCTTAGAGATATCTGGGTTATGATCTGTGAAGGAATGACCTTTCAGGCAAAGCATGTGTACAAAGAGGCATTGGGGCAGCGGATTGGATGGTCTCGTATGTGGCCAACCACTCTGGAGATACTCTTTAGGTTGAGAAGAGGGAATTGTCCGGTGCGCTTCAAAACCTGTTATTTTTTGACCTTTTTTGTTGTATCCATACTCGTACTGTATGATACATCTGGTTCAGCAAAAACAAAAGGTGCAATAGTGTGGGGAGTGCAATTTTTTCTAGGCCATTGGCTTGGCTTTTTTTGAATCTTTAATCCTCCTAATGCTTATGTATGTTTTACATACCACCGAGGCATTACCCTCTATTTATAGAGGTAAGAGTCTAATAGTCTCTAGCAGCTGAGTTAGAGAAACACTATCATCCCCGTAATAGAATTAATATTAGACTTTATATCGTATATCAAAATAGCGACTCCTTTTATGGAATAGTATTTAGATTGGACTGGCTCATTGACTGCAGAACACTTTGTTGGACTTTTAGTATCGGACCCAAATTGGTGTGCCCTTGAAATGCTTTCAATGAGTGGATTAAATTAAATGCAGATAAGTACACTCTATTATGGTGGCTGGTTTTCATGAAATGCTTTCAATGAGTGATTATTTCAGAAAAAAATAGCATGGCTTATATCAATACTCAAAATGATATCCATACAGCAATTGAGCACTGGAAGGGGATTTTTAACCTGATCACAGAACACGATAGCAAAGACACCAAGATGACTTTGGTTTGATAAGCCACCCTATATTTCTTCCATGATCCATTTCTTGGTTTGATAGAGTTGGTCGTAGGGCGAGCTTAGACACAAAAAAAAAATGTTAAATTTTAAATACATCTGGTCCAAAGTTTAACTAAAATAAGTATAGTTTAATCTCGAGATCCGGCTCTTAATCAGCTCATCTGCTTCATTAGTTATTTTATTTTTTTTAAAAAATATAATTATATTTTTAAGATATAAAAAATAATAATAAGTAAAATATTAATTCCAAAGTAAGGTAAATGTCAACGGTCTGAGAGTCAGGAGCCGACATGCCCTGCCGGCCGCCAGCCAAATCCAACATCCGGGATGCGAAATCTGTGAGTTGGCTTCGCAATGCCGTGTGCGGCCGCAATTTTAGATCAGGATGGAAAACAAGATCGCGCCGCGCCGCGTTGCCCAAGCCCCCGCAACCCTCGTTTTCTCGCGCTACCCTTTCTCCCGCCCACCCGTTACAAGGAATTCTCGCTCTCGATCCGGTTCGTCTCCTCCTCTGATCTCCTCCGCTTCTGATGGGCTAACTTTGAAGCCGATCAAGCGATCGAAAGTCGAAGATTTCTCGTTCTCGCGGCGCTGGGTTCTTTCTTGAGAAAGGTGGATTAGGGTTTGGCTCTTGGATTCGAAGAGCATCGACAATGCCTTCGGTGCTCGGGGAATTCTTGCAGAGGCGAGCGGGCGCGGCTACGGTACCCTCTCAGATCTCGTACCATGGCGGTTCTAGTAGTTGTTCCCACCGTCTGAAACAGTTGGAGAAGTGGAATCGTCGTGGTAATCTCAGCTAACATTAGGCCCCCAAGGGTAGATATTACCCTCGTTCTTTGGGATTTCTCCTCGCTTTCTTCTTCGTCTTCTTGTTCTTCTTCTCCTTCTTCGTCGCCGTTTCAGCGTTTGGGGCATTTCGCCTTATTCTTGGATCTGAATCTGAGCGTGCTCGGGGAACATCGGAATTGTTTCCTTCGGGCTTCGGATTGCAGGTTTTGAGTTATTTGCTCTTATTGGTGGAGATTACAGAGTTTTCCGTCGAGGTAATATAGCTCAACTGCCTGTCTTTATCTGGTGTAGTGTAGAATCTGTGTACAGTTGTATTTTTTATGTGCCTTTGAATAGAATCTTAACAAGAAAAAATGTTCTTTTTTCTCTATGGTGAATGATTTTGTGTCGCATAGCATTTTCTGATTTAATATGAAAGGTCCCATTCCATATTCTTGTCTTAAGCCTGCGCATTTTGATTTGTTTCTCTATTATTGGAGGTCTTTCTTATCAAATATCAGGCAGAGTTTTAGGACATGCCCTTCTAAGCCTTACACTAGTGGTTTGTGTTAGATCAATAATAACCAAAATTGAGTTGAATGGAGTTCTGATCCGCCATAGGATTTGTTAGTTGAAAAGGTCCTTATGTAATCTGAGGTCAGTAGTTGGATGTTGATCATTGAGATCACGTAGGATAGCAATGGTTGCCACTGGCCACAGGAAGGGTCGTTTTTCATTATTTATGATGTGCAATCTCTAAAGTAGGGTCTGCTTGGCTGTTGGTAAGTGAAATATGATGTATAATCTACATTATAGAGCCCACTGGGTATAGGTAGCTGAAAATGCTAAGTGCCTGGAGTTGCGTGGATCTGCAGTTATAGCAACTTAAGGTACAGCAACCCTGGTCAACTCAAAATAGTACCTTCAACATCCTCAGCTACTGAAATTTGGCCTTTCATTATCTTGTTGTGGTCAGGTTGCTAAATTGGTTGTTTTTTGAAGCTGCAATACATGTAACTTTAGAACAAGAATTTGAAAAGAAGATCTTGCATTTGCTGGACACCCTAACACTGAGGCATGCATTAACTAGGGTTCCTGCGATGTGCTCGGTTATCTCAGGGTATGCATTTGGTCTTTTAGTTGCTGATGCCTTTTAGCCATTTATGCAAGAGATGCTTGTGTAGTTTGATTAAATTCTTGAGCAATTACAATCTTCAAAATGTGAAACACTACCATGAATTATTATTTAAGCAAACCGAGTCATTTTACCATCTTTGGGGTAAAATATTTCAAGAATTATGCTATCTACAGCAAATGAGAATACCATGGATAACATATGAGTGCATGATACAACTTAATAATAGTAGCTTAGTAAAACAATGCGTTGACGTTAGATAGTTTGGTATTAATAAGGTAAAAGATCATGCAGAAGTATAATATTTGTTATGCTGGATAATAGGTATTAATAATATTTCTACCAAGCTTTAATTTTAGCTTAGTTGGATAATGGGTTATTATTGGCAGCTTCCATTTTCTGCTGTGTTTCCAGTTTCTCTCAATATATCTTATGCATCATATATGTGCTTCAGAAATTACTTTTGCTGCAATGGAACATTGAATACTGAATTGACTTTGGAGATAATATCCGCTTATTAATTATTTCCTTTTCTTTTTTTTGCTTTTGTGTACACATGAAGTAATAATAGGAAACAGGATACCTAACAGTGAGAAAAATATCTATCGAGTAATTACTTTGTCATTATTTAAAGTACATTACCATGCAAGCATGTGTTTAAGTATCAAGAAGGCGTATCAAAGCTCATCTATAGGCTTACAGGTATTCCAGTTCATAGTGACTTTTCCGAATTTCTGTTAATTGCCAAATAGGAAAGTACAGGGAGCTTGGCAATTTGGCATGCTTTATATTTGTAGTTCTGGCATCAGATAATATTCCACCTAATTATTCCCTTCATGTATAATAAGGTTTTGAGGTCTTGTAGTAAGCTTCGCATTAAATTTTCTGATCACACTATTTCAATATTTGTCGTTATGAAAATGATATAAGATGGCTCATTTTATTTCATGTCTATTTAGTAGAGTTGAGATAAATTTACCTTTTCTAACTAGCTCATTTTCTTTGATGTCTATTTAGTAGAGTTGAGATAAATTTAGTAGAGTTGAGATAAACTTGCTTTTTCTAACATGAACTCTTGCCATACTTTATCACAGTGGCCTCTGGATGGGAAGTTCCATGCCAAGTTCAAGTTCTGAAGATGTTGGCTTGAATTCACGTTTCCAGAGTCATAACTATAAGCATGCATGCATGGAACAAGATCAATGTACTTATGGCATTAGGGAAAAGATTATGAAGGGAATATCTCTAGAGGATCTTGACATTCATTGTGTAACTGAGAATGATAATTTGATCATTCCAGAACTTGGAACTGCTCTTGAAGAAGTCCTGCATATTCATGATGAGTGCTTGAATGATAGTAATCTTACTTTAAATCAGCATGAGATCTGCAATGACTCTGAGATGCAGTCTCTCTCTGTCAATGCACATGTGTTGAATGGTTTGTGCAAATGTGAAATGATGTCACATTCAGAAATGTTGCAATCGCATCCTTTAGACATAGATGTAGGAGAGAGATTATCAAGTCCGGTGGTGCATATCTGGAGTTCTTCTAAGCCTGTAAGTTCTGCATGTCTGTTTGAGTTGAAAGTAGCTGTTATTTAAATTATTGGAATAGATGCTTAGCACAAGTATGTTATAGGGTACATTGGGTTTCAATGTAGTTATTGATCACAGACATTTTTCAATGTTCTAATGATCAACATACTTAAAATTCATAAGAAAAGAAATTGGCTGGTAAGATGTGTCAAATTGATCATATTATAGCACTTATATTGATTGTGACATATGTAATGATTACTCTTCACTGTCATTCCATTTCTGTTATCTGAGTGTTGCTGAATATTTTAAATTATGAACTATAATTCCTTTGTTTTATTGCCTGCAAATCACCCTTTTTAAAAATAATTTTGTCAATTAAGACTGTTTTTTAATGCATTCCATTTTTTTATCTTAAACTGTAACCTTTATTATTGTGTATAAATTTCATTATTGACCTGAACATAATTTAGTTTATAATATTTGATATAAGAAATATGAATTATGTTGATATTGGATCATTTGACATGCATGATCTGGATTATAAGACTTTCTACATTGCAGTTTTAATACCTATCATAACAAAATATTCATGTGAGATGACTAACCACCTGATCTATGTGAGTTCTACTTTGTTGCATTTGGTTCTTGCAAATTCATTACTGCCAATGGATATTGATATTGTTGGAGTGTCATATTGTCACCCATGTTAGTCCTGTCCATATCTTTTGGACTGTTCATTATGTGAATGTGGTTATGCCTCTTCTGGCAATCTCATGTCGTAAGGTTTGTCAGGTTGCACTATTTAGGAGCCATCTTGCTATTTAGCATAATTGCATATGTCTAGGTTGTTAGCAAGCATCAAACGGAAGGCTATAATACAGTTATATCTATGATCATAAAGAATGATAACCTATAATTCTTGTTATGTATTTTGAACATTTAGTCGATTAGGAAGAACTGTTTTCACATGTTTCTTGTTAGGTGCTTATGTTGTCCAGCTTGGGGAACTGGGCTGTCGATCAAGTGCCTTTACACACAAAAGATATATGGTCAACTACATGGAGAGATCCATTTGAATGATTGATGGATCATTTGTATTTCATAGAAACCTTGTGATGAGATCATAATCTTTTGTCATCCATTTCTTTAAATTACCTATTTTTGTTCTCACCTTTGTTTGTCTTTATAACTTGTTCCCAAAGATATTAATTGATTAAATTTCATATTGTGTTTTAGGGACTTCGGACTTTGTAACCCATTTCACGAAGAATTTATGCAACTGAAGCTGAAAGCATTAGATTTAAAAATTTCATTATTATGGCGCTCGTGATTTGTTGGGGCAGCAACATGTTTTATTAGTACCTTAATGTTATATAAGCTTTATATGTAGTAAGTACGTATTCATGTTTATAAGGTCTTCAGTATGTGAAATTTCAAGCAATAATATTTTTTAGTGGACAATGTTATCCATGAACAATGCTTCATTGCTTCACAAAATAAAGGAACAAAGTAAAGTTGATATCATTGCAAGTTGTATGTAAAGGCTATGTGATATGTTTTTTTTATTTTTTTTAAAAAAAAATCCAGAATATCGCAACAAAGTCACTAAGAACAAACAATAGTAAAAATTGACCAAGATAACAAGAAACCTTCCATGGTTTATTGATTATTGCCTTGTGCACTCTTTTTAATCTTTTCTCATGTTTGTTGAAAGACCTTAAAAATTTCCTTCGTCCATTTTGAGTTTTATATCATATATAATTGTTTATGTTCTGAATAAGCTTGAATCACTACCAAAAGCTATGAAGTAAACACAATGCACTTCCTTGCAGAAATTTTGATTGACATTATTTTTGCTTTCTTTTAAGCCACTAGATATAAGAGTCAGTCATGGTTGATTTGTGAAGTGATCCTTCAATGGAGATCTGCTGATTGACAAGGCCTACCATGTATTGGATAATGATTCAAGAAATATGATAGGTTGAGATTATTTTGATAGTCAGAGATAATTTCAAAATATCGGATATTAGTTGGCAAACTTTGAGATGTCAAATTGTATAGCCAATTTCAACTATACAATTTTATTTAATTTCTCCAAGATTTTCTGCATTGATGGCCCTTTACCTCCTAAATCCTTACCCTATTGTATTCTTTTCAATCTCTTCTTTGTTCATTATCTTAAATGACCAGTAGTATATGACAAAGAAACATGGCATTAGATTGCATTGCACTGCACATTTGTCTAGTGCCGAGGGAACTTGGTAACCAAAAGGCGAATTGTATATGGTCTCTAGTCACCTCCAAGAATATGCATGGCTGGACAATGAGCAAAACATTACCATGGACTATGTTATTAAAGCATGCTTCTGTTTTCATGAATCCTATTATTTGTTTCTCCATGATAAGAAGGGGTATGTGTAATATTTAGATATCTCAGCTTACTCAGGAGGAGAGGAGCAAAAACAGAAAATTATCTCTAACAATGCATTCTGGTTAGTAGTGATTTAGATTGTACCTTCGTCTTTGACAGCCTGTTTCAAAGTTAGTGTCTGCCATGAAAGGAAGCCGTTCCCACGAGGGGATGCTCCCGAAAATGAAGTTACGTGTGAAATGGTCGCCAGATGTCTATGACCCACCACCTACATCTGAATCACACACAGTAAAGGGTCACCGCTACCGTCCTAAGGCCACAAAGAAGGATTATTACAAGCACAAGCACACCAAGGGCAAGTCTTCTCGAGGGAGTGGTGGTGACAGGAAACATGCTTACAAGAGAAATGCCAGCAATCTAATTGATCCTCAAAACTTGGAGGTCCTTTTTTCTCATGACTCTGCTTGTTAGGTTTCTTTTTTGTGTTCTCACGTGATCAGAACCATGCATGGATGCTGTTGTTCTCCTGTTCATAAGTGAACTCTTTGCAGGTTGCAATCACTTCATGAGAGACCACTATTAAATGATTGTGACCAGTCAAAGGTGGAGGTCCTGGACCATGCAGTTAGGACCCAAGAATTGAAGTGTGGAAGCAGCTTCTACATCGAGTCAATTGCTCCAGTGCATCTTTAAGTTTCCAAAGCCTCATGAGTGGAAACTTTATTCTGTGAAGCAATGGTTTTCTTTGCTTATGAATAAGATCAAAACTGCCAGGGTGCAGAACAGTTTTGTGATCCATCTTTGTTGAAACTCCAGAACTGGGATTCTCTTTTTGTTGGTTGGTGATGTTCACCATTATCAACGATGGTTTTGTTTCCTCGTCCTTTCAGTATAACTAAAGTGATTTAGTTAATCAAATAGTGTTGTTTGAGTAGTTCATGCCGATTGGAATCATAGATGAGCTATCCCTGTCGACTATGGTATGTGTATGGTGCTAGTTTTTTGCTGGCGCATGAAACTGAAACCACCAGGTTTTTATCTGGGCTTTCTGGCATTGCTGATCTGGAGAGCTGGAAAGGGTACAATTCTTGTTCTAATATATTATGATAATTTGATCCTTGATATTGCCTCGATTTATGCTTCATTGGATGGTTGAAATGCTTGGTTCAGATGTGAGTCTACATGACGGTGTCGAAGACCAGCGTAAGATGGAGGTGAAAATGGATCGGGTTTGTATCCTTCTCAATTTGGGTGGGTGTAACAAGTTGAGTCTCTTTCTAATACCATGTTGAACAATGAACAAAGAAAAATAAATATGGATATCAATAATGTATATCCAATTTTGTCGGTCATCCTATTTAATATTATTTAATATTTATATTTTTTTAAAGAATAAATTATCACATAATTATATTATGGATTTAATTTATTTTCTATTTGATATTTTTTTAATTGTATAATCATAAAATTTCATTATCTATTTAAAATAAATATAGATGTAAATTTTTGTATTCGTTAAATATCCGTATCTATATTTACCAACTATAAAAGTATATGATTATGAATATATTGATAGCCAATCCGTTTTTTATCAGCTTTTGGCCCCACCATCCATGGACTTATTTTTAGGTTTGTATCAAAAGCAAAAATAAACAAACAAATAAATAAAATATGTTATAAAAAATACAATAGAAGTGTTTTGCTAATAATTGAAAATTGAAAACTTAAATATTTAAATAGTTGACCTGCATACTTTTGTTTGTACGGACATGGCAGGCAAATAAGTTCTTGAGTGCTCTGGTTGATCCCAAGGTACTTTAGATCTGCCTTTGGATCATTATGCCTTCGTTTAGAGGTTACAAGAGAAGTCCCTACGTCTGATTCCTTGGCAGCATCAACAGTCAGACTGGATGATTTAAGTTCCATCTTCACGTAGGCAGTGGGGAATGTTTGGAACCCCGACCGGATTACGTAATATCTGAATTATGTTTACATAACAAATAGAAGACAATATGATGCCCTATATCACAAGCCTCCAACATCTTATACTGCAATTGAAATTGTATAGAATTCGATAATGCTCCTTCTGGTTATACCCCTGATTGATAAGCAGCTGCTAGATACGGAGTAAAAATTTAGATATCATCATTTTTGGACCTCCTTAGGTATATGGTAGGCTATAGGACAATATAATTGTTTAAATGAGGTAGCCAATGGATCGAAGGCAACCATTGTAGAACTTCTCCGTCTCCGTTCACTAATCTCAAGGGAAGCATTCTGTGGCTGCTTTTTACTCTTACAAAATACAGTCCGAGACACACACACACACACACACACACTGTGTACAGACCACATACCCGCATGGTAAAGTCTGAAACCTTCCTCTGAAGCTTTGAATTCAACAAGTTAAAGTTCAAACATCCGGAATCAAATTAACGGTCTCCAACTTATGGGAGGGGGTGCCACTGGCAATAGCTACATCAGAGTCTTGCAATCTTAGCTTCATCTTGACATGGGGAGATCTACTCATGCTCTCCTCTTCTTGCTCCTTCTTTGGGCCGCTGCAACGGCAATCTCAACCATGGTCCTTCCCTTTCCCATTTTTTCTCCCAGCACTTTTGAGAAATCTCACTTCAGAGCTCACAGAGGTGTCTATTATGAGATTTTTTTTATTATTTGTTTTGACGCATCTTTATTTTATGAGATGGTTGGTGAGGATCTTGGACTGAGCTTGGTATCAAGAAAGGTTAGAAATATTAAAGAATTGAGAAGATGTTCTCTTCCTCCCTATTTAACAGCAATGTAGGAGAATAGAAAGGTCCAAATTGTGTTCTAACTTCTCTTGTTGTCTTCTTTCTTAATTCACTTGGCAGCATCGAAAGCATTCTGGATTCTCGAAGGCAGGTGTGGTTATAATAAATCACTGGGCTTTTCTTTCTTTTATCTCTAGTTGTTGCTTGGCTGCTGAAATCCTTGCGGCATTTTCATCTTATCATAACTTGAAAGTGCATCCAACCTTGCTTGCATACTAACAAATGCTCATTCGCTCTGCATTCAAAAGTAAATAAATAAATGCTCATTTGCCTATACAACAAGTTATACACTGAAGCATACAGGTTTGTACCATAATAATTAAAGGTTTCATAACACTTAAAATTCTGCAGATGTAGTTACTGGAAAATTTTACAATACAGATCATCTCTGGTTAATGGTCGTTGATCAGCCCAACTTGGATCAACCCACCTCAATGGTCCGATTACTATTTGGGCATCAGCTGGAAACTTAGCTAAGGGCGGCCTAGGCTGAGCTTCGTTCCAACCTGACCCGTCCCAAACCAAGATATTTCTTGCCATAATCCCAATCCCTTGCTGATGTACCATAAAAGGAAATCCCGATACGATTTGAGTAATCTTGGTAAGAAGAGCTGGGGATAAGATTCCGAATCTAACATCTGATGCAACCCAATCTAACCTCGCCCAGCCAAATCTAACCCAATCGGGCTGGATTCAGATTGTTTTGGTTGGGCTTTAAGTCGGATTCTATTGGCCGAGCTGTGTTTTTGGGTTGGTTGAGACAAAGCTGAGGCCACCGCTAGATTGGCCTAGCCTGCTGGATATGCACCACGTCATATTAGCAGCACATTCACTTAATGATTGGTTGTTTAGAAATGGACAGCCCTGATTGATTGTTTGGAAATGGACAAAGACCCCAACGCTGTTTCCGTTGACAAATCTAAGCCCCGTACCAACCAATGATTTAAAATCTTTCCCTTTACGAACAAACCTCGGTCACGAAATCTTTTCCCCCGGCAACACATAAGCCAGCACCAACGGTCCTCACCACCGGACGCTGCCCTGCCACTTCACCTACCACAACAAATCACGTGAGACCCGAGCCCCATGACGTGCCAGGCGTCACGTTTAGGTGGCTCGTTGGCCTCCCTGATGAACCGCCGTAATAGCGACGCATACCCACCGTCCACGGTTCCTGGGCGTACGGCCGGACGTCCATCGGACGGCTACAATGCCTTGGGACCACCGGACTCTTTCCGGCGGACTCACCGTGCCGGAAGCTGCCGTTGGTACAACAATCCAACCGAACTGCAAATGTGCGATTTGTTACTATGAGTCACATGGTCAAATAATTCAATAATCTAGGTGCGTCACCCACGGTAGATTCATAAAATCTTTGCGCGGCCGGCTTCGGTGGGTCTCCAAACCTTAACTCATTAAGTCTAAGACTCAATCTAAATCTAAGTAAAATAAGGTAGCACTAAAAGACAAACTATTCGAACTAGAATTGTAATAGAAAATAAAGATAAACTAAGGATAAAATTTTAGTACAAGTTGGACAAGCAATGGATTTCCAAACTATGTTGGAGAACCTCTTAAGCTAAGACCTCTATTTATCACAACCATGGAAAATACAAATGATGAGCTCTATCAATGGCTCCTATGGAAATATATATATGATTAGCTCATGGGTGGTGTGCTGAGGATAGCATATTTAGTCTAAAAAGATACTGATAAAGCACCAAAAAAAAGATCATTCTCTTAGGATATGCTTGGATCCTACTTCTAGCGAAATCTACACATTAATGTAAGGTTTGTTCAGATCCCCAAGCATCCTTTATTCATCATTGAGAAAATTAGAAAAGTGGCTCATTTGGACCCGTTAGTTAATATCCATCAGATTTTCAAAATCAATAAACATCTTTGATGAATAGAGATCAACCTATGATCTGCAAAAATCTAAATCCATGGGCTTCTTGAACATCATGAGATGCATCTACTAGAACTATGTCGGCAATTAGTTGGATAATATCAAAAATCAATTCATTCAACTATTTCTCCATCAATTTAAGAATCTCCTACAGATTTTTCTCCATAAAATCAGTTTGAGTTAAATTAAGTCCAAACTGATACGAATTTAGATTTAAACTTCAAAAATTTATTACTTAAATTTGTTCATAGTAAACATTCTAAAAGATAGGGTGAATCAAAAAATTTCTAATGAATACCATTATGTTGCTTCATGTTTTTGAGCAGGTGAGTTTTGATTTTTTTTCCCCGTTATGTGAACATATTAATAAATCGATTCAAATCTAATAAAATGACTAAGATAGAATCATAGAAGTGAAATTCATAAATATTACCATGCATATATGGAATTCTTAGTCTATTTCTTTCCCTCTCACATATACTGTAGTCCTTTAGAAAAAAAAAACAATTATTAAAATAAGTGGCTCATATTCAGTGGTACACTGGTATTCTAATGGAACGGAGCGAAGCGACGGTATATGCTTATTTTTTAGGGCAATTATGTAGTATTTTATTCTACTAAAGATGCTAATAGGGATTGGGACTTTGAGGCCAGAGTTTAACTATAAATATCTTGTAACCTTTATTATTTTTGAGAGAGTAAAATTACAACTATTTCATTTCCGTGGATGTAGGCATCCATATTGCTGAACTACGTAAAATCTCTGTATTATTTTTTTCTTCTTTCTCTTTCTTTTTTTTTCTTTTTTTTTTTTTTCTGTTCACCGTTTGAAACATGTGATTTGCGCAACAACAATAATGCTAGGGGGTGTCTATTTGGTGCGTATAAAAATTATTCTAGCACAAGAAGACTGGCGTAACTCATGGATAAGGACTGGACAAATCAGTTGCACCTGGTCCTCTTTACTTGCATACATCCACTTTCCCAAGCTCTAGTTTTCCCCACACATTTTTTTATCTCTTGATGTTAGCAAAAGGTGTCAACTCGGTTGGTTGCACATTCACTTGGCTGGGTGACGTATAGAGAGATGGTATCTCATCCACTGGTTGGACCACGAAGGGGACAAGAAAATGATTCATGAGTAGGCCATCAAAACCATAACTACATGAGAACTCATTGTCATTGCCACAGTTTTCTCCATCTTTCTCATCTTTGAATTTTTTTTAGCAGCATTTGTCTTCATATCCGACATAATGATATCCTTGAATTAGATGCACAAGCCAATTATCCGAGGCAGAATGCATGCCATTTGTTTCTTTCTTTTGACAAGTGGAAAGCAAGCATAACATAATCTTCTCATGGATGATGATTGCGATACCAGAAAAATAAAAGAAAAAAAAAACCCAACTGCATGTGATGGAAACACCTTCTAGAGCTTGCATACAGTGTACATTACTCGTGAACTCCGCTTTACTCAAAAAAAAAAAAAAAAAAAATCTGTGGGAATTAGGAATTAATGCCGGGGTCTCAAATATTTCACTTAAGCCATATTTAAAAGGAAAATTATAATTTCTATGTACTATAAACTATTTAATATATATATATATATCTAGCATAAAATATAATATATCTAATGGTTATATACTTGTATGTGTATGCATTCTTGTACAAAATCGTTTTTTGAAGGATTTTTAATTAAAGCACTAATATGCATTCGTGTGTGTGCACAAAACCGTTCTCTGAAGGATCTTTAGTTAAAGCACGCTTTATAGTCAATATTAGTGTGCAAATATAAATATTTTTGAAAATGGAAAAAAAAAAAGCACCAACAAGGTAAGGTCACGTAGCGCGTGACTCGATCCACACCGGCGAAGGTAAGCTCACGTAGCGCGGCTCGATCCTGCTTGGGCGGCGTTCCTCCTTCCCTGGTTTCGGTGTCCGGATCCAACCGTTGAACCCCAGATTCAGATGACTCCTATAGAACTATCTGTACGGATATCAGATCTGCCGTTTATATCGATGGCCGATCTTTCCCATCCATAAACATTCTATGCGGATTCTGTACTTATAATAATCACATGGCAGGAGAGCCGAAACCGGCGTGCCAGCTGGCTTAAAGAATACAATTACCAAACTACCCTTCTTCACCAACTAATTCGCCGCACTTAGGCCGAATAACCGAGGGCCGCTTCCCATCGTTGAGCCCAAAAGGCCATGTAACTTTAATGCCCAAAATACCCTTCCTCGCTTTCATCCGAAGCTCCATCTGACCGGTAAATAGTCGGCATCTGGTGAGGGTGTTTTAGAAAATAAGGAAAAGTCTCTGCGCCCGTACACCTGTACCCCTTATAAACCCGCCGCGCCTGCCCTTGAACCCACGTCTCTCTCTCTCTCCCAGACTCACCGGCCGTAGATTTTTCTCTCTCCTCTCCTGTCCATCAGTACACTGTCCCTGCGGAACACGAAGCTCTGGACTTCGTTCCGCCGTCGAGCCTCGAAGACGAACGCCGCATCGCATCTCCAAATGCCGACGTCCATCGCCGGCGCGCGATCCATCTGTTGAAGGCCAGGAAGCCTCCGGCGTCTTCGACTCAGAAAGGGCGTGGATCGACGGCGGAGATCCGCGATCCCGTTGGCATCACGCGGTTAGAGATCTTTTCCCCCTTCTCTTTTTTTCTTCTCTCTCTCCAGATTTCTATTCTTTTATTTTAAAGAAAATCTCTTCTTGAATTCCGTCTTACGAGCGTTGCTCCTCAGCGAGCTTCCGCCTTCCGTAACGGCCACGACAAGCAAAACTTCAAAAGCCCTTCAAATTTCTTTCTAGATTTCGAAGAACATCATCTTGTTTAAGCAATATATAATATAAAAAAATATAAAAAATAGTCGTCTTAGTCCCTTAGTTTTTTGTTTAGTTTTCTATTCTTCCGTTCCGGTGACGCAGGGCAGTTTTGAATCTCTGGATCCTTCTGGTCCTCGAAGGCAGTGGGGGGGATGGTAGGATGTTGACCGCGGAGAAGTCGTGGACTCGAGGTGCTTGGTTTGGGATTTAAGTCAAAGTGCCGGTGATCCACCCCCACCCCCACTTAGAAGAAGAAAACAATGAAATAATAAAATTAAAACACAAGTGGCCTTACTTATTTCTTTTTAATTCGAAGTGTGTGTATATATACACATATATTTAAATCTTTTTCCTCAGTAGTTAGGCTCCCAGTTTTCTCTCTTTCCTTTCTATCATGTAGCTTTGTTATGACCTTACCACCGGAATCATATCTTTCATACATGATAAGGCCAAATGGCCAACAAACGTAGTTGCAATTCTCATCAGTCGTTTCTTAATATTTCCCAGGCAAATCGAGTCTAAATTACCATATTATGAGTCCTAGCTTTTTGAATGTTTCGGCTTTATGTCATCCATGTTCTAGAATGGACTTTTGGGATGAGTATGCTGTAGAGTGATCGAGAGTGGAAGAAGGAGAATCCTCAAACTTGCATGCAGCAGGTTCAAAACCTTATGAGAAGGTTCATGGAGCTGAAAGTAGCGTCTCGCATAAGAGAACATATAATGTTGTCCACACAGCCATAATCATGGAAAGTTCGGTATTAGTACTTGAGGGGAGCACACACTGTCTCCTCCATGACTTTTAAAAGTAATCTTGCTAAGTAGACTGTTTCTGGTGAGTGCTTAAGCACTTTAGTTCACTGTGGCTTGGACACTCGATGAGATTTGAGGAGTTTATATGGATGGTGCTCTCTTTGGAGAATCATTTGTTTTGCTGTAGGTGCAGAAAAAAATGATATTTTAGAGGTGTACTTAAAAGATTTACTTGAAAATTCAGTCTGATTTGTTGTCCGGTGTCCACACATTAAGACGTTATATATGCCAATGAAAGAGCAGACAAAGGTAGGAGATATCAAGGATTTTTCGCATTAAGTTATGTGGATCAAATGATTCGATTCCCGTTTAGTTGTTTCAAAGTAGGCTTTCCCGGTAGGTGCTATGTACGGGTGGTGGTATGTTTCTTATTTTTCTTAAAAGAATGTGTTACGTTTTTATCTACCCAATCAAAATGTCATTTCTGAACATTCTTCGATGTAACACTAAGCTGATCCCGTTGCTTCTATTTGCCTAATTGAAACGTATATTTAAAAAAAAACTTGATGGGCAAATTAGATGAGTATTGATTTATTCTAAAAAAAAAAAGTCGGCAATTTAGTCAATTCTTGGAATACATAAAACCTTGGAATAAAATATTTATTTTTTGGAGTGTGGTAACTAGTGAAGTTGGTAAAATTATTGAGAATTGATACCAATAATATGGGTTCCTCCTGTACTAGTTCGTAATAAAAAAAAGAGATGAAAAACATCAATTTTCAGTCATAGGATTTATAATGGAGTCAAAATACACAACTCGCTACTTTTTGTTGTTGTTACTTTGAGAATAATGTTTGAAAATCTATCAATCATTCCTTAAATAACTGAAGAATTACCCATGTCAAACACTTCAGCTATACTTCAGTGCTTAACCTTCGAAGTCTTTATATATTTGGATTCACTTGAGATTATTTATGGGCCATTAGTTTGTGGAGGTTTTTTTTTTGATTTATTTTTCTGAACTTGATAGACATTATTCAATCTAAATTAATCTAACCCCCCCCCCCCCTCTCTCTCTCTCTCTACACACACATATATATTCTTTAATTTAAAACGAGGAATTTAAATTTTAATAGATTTTTAGTTTTCTTATTTTCAGGTATATTGCAAAACATGTTAGGTTTATGACATTAATTGAAACCCGCAATTCATAGGTTATGTTGCAATATACTTCGTTGAACATGATGGATGTTAAGAGCCTCCATCTTGTACTTCTGGTAGCGCATATCTTCATATTATTGGTTTTCGAAGTTCCTGCTGTCTATGTGAGTTCACAGGCAAGGCAGTTCTTTCTTTTTTTAAGCAAAGGCATTAGTGTTAGGAACCGAGGATCTAATAGTAGTTCTTAATTACAGAAGTTCTTATAGAATTAGAATCATGTACCTCATATTGCCTCTCAGTGGTGTAATTTGTTTCTGAGTTTATACTGACCTGTACCAGACTCTTTTTCATCCATCTTTTCAAGCGTGCTCTGACAATTTGGCATGAGTGAATGTGGTCATCCTTCCTACACTATGTAGGATGTGAGAGACGGAACCAAAACCTTTGTAGCCAAGATGCTCTAAAAAGGATCCCTGATCAATATATGTTGTTGCGCATTTAAAGTGACAAATATAACTGATTCTAATGACTTCTGCTTGATGCGGTATTAAAGCTTTGAATATTTTGCATGAATACCTTTCTAAAAATGTAAGTTTTTATGAATTTTTTCTTCGAATTTATATTTATTTTTGTACTCTCATAAAGCACTGTTTTTGCACAAATAATTTTAATATAACAGTTTTTCTAACACTATTAATAAAAACCATATTTATTTTAATTAAAAATAAAATAGAATTTTGAAATTACTTTTGTGTCCTCTATTACGGTCGCTTTCTAAATGTTTCTTTCTGCACATCATTTATTGAAAAATATTTTAGTCATTTTAATTCGAAACCGTTAATTTTTTAACACCGTTAGATGGCGTGAGTACATATGTAAAAACAAGGATAAAATAGAATACAATAGCAAAACAAATGTTTTACGAGGGTATACATGCAAATATTAATTTTGGAAGGATATTAATATAAAATTCGATATTTAGAAGGGTATTCATACAAAATATCCTAAAAGTCTTTACCATGTTACTTAGAAACTAAACTGCCCCAGTATATCCAAATAGGAGGTCATTTCTAAACAGAGGGCATGCACATGGTAAATAACCTTCGAATACACCTTGCATGCTTATCGCCAGCTAATTAGTAGCCTTCTCAAAATAATGAGCCCTCCTGTTATTATTTCGATTCCTCGCATTTGTCCATCCTTTGTTAAGTTTTATCACCTTCGTTCATAAAGGTCATGCACCAATACATAGATCCCATGATTCCATAACATTTAATAAGGTCAAGAATATATTGCAAGAAAATTTTCCCATCTTTGTTGCTATTATTGTGAGTTAAGATTCTCACCTATTCATACATGAACTAGAGAGGCCGTGACACCTGTTTCAATTGGATGGGCTCCACTTGGCACTATGAAACCAGTTTGATCAATGAAACATGCGAGGCCTATCCAATTATTGTTGTTGCATAAATCATGAATGACCATGATCGAAGAACTGATTTTCATCAAAAATAAATAAATAAATAAATAGCGAAGAACTGATTCTCTTCTAGTAGGTATGAGTGAAGGAGGTTCGGACTCATATTTAAAGACATTGACATAAAATTTGTAGTGGATCAACCTCACACTGAGACTGCGATCCTTTATTTAGATGACAAATTTACCCCCCTATGAGGCTCAAACCATCTCTAAGGGACAGGGTCAAAGCAGTCATTTAGGCTGCTCTCCAAGCGCTAAACCAGTCTCGGGAGTTGCGAGTTCGGACCTCCAAGAACATGGGGACCGACATGTGCCCTGATTTGGTGCTCTCTTCGTTCCCCCACCAGACAACGAGCGACGTGTCGTGTTTTGGTTCGCAGAATTCTGCCGTTCCGTATTTAACGCTTCCGATAACTGATTTGACTTGACTATTTTACCCCTACGCTCTTTGCTGCTAAGAATAATCGTAGGGGCAAATCCGGGAATTGGAGTTCCACGAGCACATGGTTGTCGTCAGGAGTTCGGAAAGTCCGCATCAAAAGGGCTCCGACCCTCCTAAAAAAAGTTCCTGCCGCAAGATATCTTTTGTTAGGTTCGATTCTCGAGTGAGCTCGTGGGGCAGTATGACCTTCATGAGGGACAGGGTCGTATCTTTGAAGGATTCACCTTCCCTCCCGCGGATCCACCATTAGATCACAAATTTTTCCTTCGGTGCGAGTCCACTTTTGGATCATGCAATGATTGCTTTGAGAGCTACGCCAATGGCTCAGTGTGGAAAGATTTCCGACCTTCCTCGCTCGCTGCATGCACTCTTATCCCCAAATCAAAACCAACATGCCGCGTTAGCTTGGGAACAAAATGGGGATAACCTTTGATACTTCGATTAGTTGTGGAGTAAGGAACGGTTCAGTGAATTTCTTATTTAGGTTTTTTTTAGTTGTTGGATAAATAGATGTATAATCTACTTGTTGCCACCAAAATCTAATCTCAAAAAGCACGATGAATTAGCCAATGACGATTGGTCGACTTATGGTTTGCTCGATTTGAAGGTCCGGTCACAATAGATGTTCGACATATGGATAGAAAAGAGAAACACCGAAGGTTGTCGGACTTCATCCAACAAAGGACCATTTAATACCTAAATTAGGGCCAAAAAGATCTGAAAGTAAAAACTATATAAAGTAGAATGGGATGAGGATGAATATAACTGGTGGCCCTATGTATATAGAGTCGTTCCCCAAAAAGGACGAACGTGCCATAATTATTGAATATAATGGGCCACTGCTTTTGATTCAGAGACATATGACACATTATTATTGGGCCACCTTTCTAGTCGATAACCCTTGCAAGTGACGAATCTATGCCACATTACTACTTTTTCTAATTTACTTCATTATATTCTATAAAACACGACTACTTTATGGTGGAAATGAAAAATTCAGTTAAGAAGCATTTTTAAATTTTTTAGAATATTTTTATTCGATGATCTATCAACATAGAACAATAATATTCCCAAAAAAATAGTAGAATTGACTTATTCCTCATTGTTCCTTCATTTGTTATCTTATTATATTCTTTATTTAGGTTTATTCTATAATTGTTCTAGTATGCAGTGAACAGGGCCTTTAAAAAAAAAGTAAGAATTAATTTATCTATCAAATTTACTTATCCCAAATCTAATTAAAGAAAACCTGTCATAATTCAATTATAGGAAAAAACATCCTATGCTATGTGTACTTATTTTATCTTTTTATTTTTATGGACAAAAACAAAACTTAGGGATGTTCCAAAAAGGCAAAAACTATATCCAGGCATAATTAGAATTGTATAATTATTTTTATTCCACTTTTTCTTGTCCCCGAATAGCATGACATCGAGAGCGAGTGCTTGCTTACCGAATCGGTGTCCGGATCTGAGATTATAAAATGTAGAGGCCATTGGAGTTGGGGAGAAGGGTAAGCGCGGACGGCCGTTTACCATGCTATATTCCTCGAAGACCCCCAATTTGACTGCGTCCTCGGGCGACCCACAGCCTGACACATGTCCTTCCTCAGGTCGCCAGATTGCCGGCGGCGGTCCTTAGGCGGAAGTCGCCGTCTTCGGTGCCCCAGGGCCGAGAACATTCGGGCCCTCTGCTATGTTACATGGATCATCCTGTGGATGTTTCCAAAAGATCCAAGTAACCGTTTGTTGTTATTCTACTGTTTTCTGAATGGCTGGAGTTTGAAGCAAGGGGTCTGGGACGGTTTGGATTCGTGGGATTTTGGTTTGGCGCCATTAGAGTGGATTTGACGAGGCTTGGAAGCTTGTTTCTGAGATAAGTGAAGGCAAGGTAGGCTTATCTTTGCTAAAGATGGAATTTTGGGACTAGATTTAGAAACAATATGAGCAGCGGGGTGTTTGGGTTGATGGATTCTGTTTTATTGTGCCTTGTTTTTTTTTTCCTGGACTAAGTGAAGGCAAGGAGTGTTTTGTTCTTCTGAAAAAAATGAAACCTTGGTTCGAGTTCTGAGACTTACAAGGGTGATGGGGGCTTGGTGAATTGATTTTCTGTTTTATTATACAATGGAAATTCCGTTTGACTTGTTTCTGGACTATGTGAAGGCAAGGAGTGTTTTACTATTCTAAAAATGAATCTTGGATCGAGTTTTTAGGGCTAACTGGGGTGGTGGGGGTTTGGGTTAATGGATTTTTTGTTCTATTATAATGGAAATTTGTTTCAGGTTGTTTATGGACTAGGGGAAGTCAAGTTCTGCTACTCTCTTATAGAAATGAAATCTTGATAGATGAAGAGGGTCTGTTTTTAAAATTTGTTTTAGGCTCTGCTTTTGTTCTTGTGATTAGGTTGCATGATGGAAATGAATTTGCTCTCAAAATGTATCCTCGAGCACTTTATCATATTATTCAAAAAGTTTGTAGGTGCTTTCGGGACTACGCCGCCCTCCACCAATGCTTGAATCTGCTGCCAGCCGTGTTATTATAATTAAAATTTGATTCCGTCGGAGGTTATTTATTCTGGTTTTGGTGTTATCAGCAAGAGAAATGGTTATTCTGAGGCATCTGTTAGCAGCAATTTATTGTTGCTTAATCTCAATTCTAAGCATTTTGATTGGTTTTTTTGAGTTATATTTCATAGTTTGTCATTTACAGTTACTAATTTGCGGAAGTCGATTGAGAGGGAGATTTTAGATTCCGAATCAGCACCTGCAACAGGGAGCCCAGGTGTTGGACAGATGACCTTCAGAGATGACAGAAGAAAGAAGGTATGTGTTATTGGCTCATTGTTTCTTGAGCTCTTCCTTCCTTTTAATTTGATTAATTTTTCTAATTTATGATAATTTTCAAGGAATTGGTTTGGAGTCAACATATCATCAAGTTTTTTTCCCCTCCTTTGAAGTGCATGAGATCAATTTTTGAAATTCTAACCAGTAGTCATTGCAGTCCTTTTTCCCAAAATACTTTGGGATGAGAGGGAATAAAGCATCGAGGAGAAATGAGCTCTCACTCAACCCCTCTGGTATGTTCTTGCGGTCTTAATTTTGATACTTTTTGTGTTTAAATATATTGATGACTTGGTCTTGTTTTGCATTAAGGAGACATAAAATCTCTCTGTTATTTCAAGAACAGCAATTTTTTTCTTTAGAAGGAGACTTTTTGGGCATTAAAATTTATTCCATACTTCTTAGGCAATACCTAAAGTAACCCTGTTGGTCTATAAAAGAAAAAAGTGAAATTCTGAGAATCTAAAGCTATAGTTAGGGTGGGGAATAGGATTAAAAAATAAAATAAATGATAATTGTCACTTTCTGCTTTGAGGGAACTCCATCCAATTGCTGTCACCTATAGTTGAGTTTGTTCTCTTATTCTGTCGCTCAAAGGCTGAAGCAACTAATGTAGGATCTCTCTTTTATATCAAGACGTAAGTGATAAGATACAAGAGGCTGTCGAGACTTGAAATAGCCATTCAAGGAGTAAAAAGAGAGATGACAATGCCCAGATAAAGATTGAAATCTGTCTAAACCACAGAGAGTTCATGGGTCCTGTAGAATACTTATCTTGTAAGGCTAACATTATTCTTCTACTCAAATGCAGTTTTTATCTTTTGTTCAGGTGGACAGTTCTTGTGTCCATAAAATGAGTCCAGGGACAATTTAATTTCTTTGGGGAATTCTAATAAGAAAGTTGTTACGTTTAGTTAAAACTGCATTTAACTTTTTGGTGGAAATATATGATTAATTGGTAAGTGGTTCTAACATTTGGATATTTTATCCCATTTAACCAAAGAAAACTACACAGGAAAGTTGTGCAAAAAAAAATTCCATTACAAAAAGATAGAATGATAAAGCAGAGGATAGTAGCAGAAACTTAGAGAAATATAAAGCATATGGAAGCTTTATCTTGTCCTTAATATTTCTTTATGGTTACTCTTTTGGTCCTTGAAGTTCACATTCAAGCACGCTGATTTAGTAAATGCCACATTTTAATTATTCTTGATAATGCACTAAGACAAATTATCATCTTTTTCCAGATTCTTACCTTGCCTGCTTCTTCTCTAGTTATAGCTAACTGTGCCCTTGCAAATAGCAGTTGATTTCCGAGAGTGCCCATCTGTCTCAGCGACTGCCTCTCCTGCTCTCATGAAAGGCTTTTCTGGTATCTTGTTATCTAGCTTTTACTCACATTTGACATCTCATAAGCTTTTTCACATTCTCTTTAACTCCATTTCTTCATATTCCATTTTGAAGACACAGACTCTAATTCAAGGCTAGGGAGCATAAGTCGCAATGAATGCTCTTCACTATTAGAAGACGATGTTGATACCCAGGCCCTCAGGTACAATGTTAATTTCTCTATTTTATCAGTTTTCCCTTCTTTTGTGTTTTGTAGCTATTTTCTCAGTTACATTCTGTTCTTCTACTTTCCCCCTGCTCTCTCTAGGATATTTGTTGCAACATGGAATGTCGGAGGAAAACCACCTCATAGTGGGCTGAACTTTAATGATTTTATTCCTGCTGATGATCATTCAGATATATATGTGCTAGGGTACGTATGGTAGTGTAAACTTGCGAATATATAATTATCTAATTTCTTGATATTCATATATCTTGATCAACATTTTAAATCCCATGCGATGTGGGATGGCTTGCTGTCTCACTCCGTTCCGGCAGCAATCCTAGTCGAGCATCCCAATATGTATCCTCTATCTCTCTCTCCTTCTTTCTTTCTTTCTTTCATTCCTATCTTTCCCTTCTTCTTTTCTTTATTTTTCTTCTATCCTTCATTCTTTCATTTTCTTCCTTCCTTAATTTCCTTTTCTTCTCCCTTCCTTTTTTTCTTTCCTTTTACTTTTTCTTTTTCTTCACCTTTCCTTCCTTTCTTTCTTTCCTCTTTCTTCTTGTCTCCCTGCACGGATGGTTTTTGGAGTCCCAACCCCCTATCCCAGTCCTGTTTTCTCACAGGAACGGGATGAGACGGCCAGGACACCTCCTGTCTCGCCAGGACTTAAAATCTTGATCTCGATTCGTTCTCTCAATTACAATTTAAACAATTTCTCCATTAATATCTCTTATAAATAAATAATTCCTTTTATTTTCTGGTTTGTCATCTAGCTTTATTCACTTCTTAAAGGTTATGAATATTTCTTGATGATCCACATATTATAGGTTTCCTTGTTTGTTGTTTTTTGTGTTTACAGATTGTAGCATGGTCTCTGTTGTATTTTTATTGAACTATTCTCTTTGATTTCTTTTCTTCGGTGATGTTCTTAGTTTTCAGGAAATAGTCCCTCTGAATGCTGGAAATGTGCTTGTTATAGAAGATAATGAGCCAGCAGCGAAATGGCTTGCTCTCATCAACCAAGCATTGAACAGATCAACAGTGGATACTGACACGCTATCTCGATACACCAACTCCTCTTCTCAAGCTTCTAGTTTGAATGCTTCTGTTTCTAGAGATTTGAAGAACAGCAGTGATTCATTATTCTTCCAAAAGCAGTCGCTAAAGTCTGGAAGCAAAACTTTCATAACAGAGCAGGGAAGACGGCTGAAAACCTGCAACTGCCCCTCGGAAGTGGCAAGGACATACTACAGAGACTCTTGTTTCAGATGTCCCCAAGCTTATATTAGTGATGATGACTCCTCCGATGATGAAGAGGAGGTAACAAGCAGTTTTTCAGTTGCAGATACAGCTTCGGCAGTCTCTATTACAGATAGCCAACGACGGTATAGCCTCATAGCTAGCAAACAGATGGTAGGGATCTTTGTCACTGTTTGGGTTAGAAGAGAACTAGTCCAACATATAGGCCATCTCAGACTCTCTTGTGTTGGGCGTGGAATCATGGGCTATCTTGGTAACAAGGTGAGAGTTGAGTTAGCCATGCCTTGTTATGTGTTCTCTCCTTACATTTTTTTTTTTTAAGTTGAAGTTTCTTACCTTTGTTTCAAGAGATTTCCTGTTTTGGGTTGCAGGGGTGTATATCTGTGAGCATGTCTTTGCATCAGACAACCTTTTGTTTTGTTTGCAGTCACTTGGCTTCAGGGGACAAAGAAGGGGATGAGATCAGGAGAAACTCTGATGTTACAGAGATATTGAAGAACACAAATTTCCGAAGGATTTGCAGAAGAGCTTGTCGAAGAATTCCTCAGAAAATTCTTGAACATGAGTAAGCATCCCCTTTTGTAATTGTACTATCCATCTGTAAAGCAAGAATTTTGGAAACTGAAATTGATTTCCTGATTCCTTCCCTCTTTCTCCTTCCTATGACTCAGTCGGGTCATATGGTTGGGGGATTTGAACTACCGAATTGCCTTGAGCTACTCCGAGACCAGGATGCTTCTTGAAGATAATAACTGGGATGCTCTTCTTGAGAAGGATCAGGTAATTACTCCCGATCACTTAAGTTTAAAATGGGGTTTTCTGGGTTGTTATCAAAATCAAATATAAATCGAATGCTCAACTCAATGAAGTCTTATTCATCATTGAGTTCCTTCCAAGATGATCTTTATTCTTCTATGAATTAACGGACATCTTATAGAGTTTATTGATACCTTCCTCCAATATCTACAGAACTCCATGTATTATAATTTCTTCTATCTGGTGTGTTCTTTTGATAGCTGAAAATTGAAAGAGAAGCAGGGCGAGTATTCAAGGGGTGGAAGGAGGGGAACATCTATTTTGCTCCAACATACAAATACTCTAATAATTCAGATGCATATGCTGGGGAGGCTGCAACATCAAAGAAGAAAAGAAGAACACCAGCATGGTATGCAAGACCCTCTGTTCTAATGGTTGTTTTTTTGAGAAGCAAATGTGTCACCCCATCGGTAATAAGACTTAGCAGAGGTTCAAACCTCTGACCAAATATAAACAAATTTTTAACTTTCCGACCACATACCTGTTCTAATGCTTTTCTGAAGGCAAAGCTTTAAAAATCACAATGATGCTGAAAATTGTTGATAGACAGCATCCACATTTTTCATATATATTCATTAAAAATAGCTTATTGCTTGATTGCTGCATTTTTGGGATACACTGTATGATTTGATATTGCTTAAAATTTACATAATATTGTTAAGTATTGAAGCAATTCAATTAGTTATAAGAGGGAAATGTATTAAGTACCACTCAACAACTATCGCACTGGATGATTTCAATGATGTCAGGTGCGATCGCATACTATGGCATGGTGATGGGATTGTGCAGTTGTCTTACATCCGTGGGGAGTCGAGATTTTCTGATCATCGCCCAGTATGTGCAGTTTTCAGAATGGAGGTAGGCATGCTTGAGAGTAGTTTGAGCAAGCGTTTGTCCACCCCCAACATGAAAGTTGGTGCAGAAGAGCTCTTACCTCCAAGTAATGACTACATTTCCTAATGGACATGAGTATATACAATCTTATACATACCTTGGTGCACTCACATCTGATTTTTCATTTTTTTATTAAATAACTCCATCTGAAAGTTTTTGCTTCACAATTAAAATGTTTACACATATAAATGTACATGTATGACAGTAGACATACTTATCTTTTCAACATCATATATGACTTCTCAGTTTTAATTTGGCCCTGGATCAGCTTGTTAAATGATATTTAACCCAAGTCATGGATTAAAAACTACACCAAGAAAGGTATTTTTTTCAAAAAAAAAAAAATACTGGTCGGATAAGTCTTCCTAATAGCTAATTACCCTTTAGGTTTTAAGTTAGTCCCCTCTAGCACGTTGTTGCATCAGCGAAAGATCTCAGCACCAATTTGTAGAAGGTTGATGTCAGGTTGATAACTAGTCATAGAATGTTTTAAGCTTTGATGGATTATAACCGGTTAGATTAATAGCTCATATATAAATCAAACCATCCTTGTTGGATAGATTTATGCATAGAAAAAGTAGTGAGAAAATATTGTTTTTGGCCTAATCCTTGAAGCTTGTGGACTAGCAAAGGCAATAATCATTGCATTCCCGTTTTATCTCCAATGTGTTTCTCCTTCCACTCTTACAACCACAGTAACGAATTTCTTTTTAGATGATACTGATCTGGTTCTCCACCATGACTCAGGTGCTTACATGTGAGAATAAAGAGTCTCTGTCACAGAAAATGTATTTGTGAATCTGAAGAAACTATCACAGTCAGATACGGGTCATCTGCATATAACTTCTTACTAACAATATAATTGGTACGTGAGTTTGTTTGAAGGCTATACTTTTGTCATGTGGTGGTCTCCACCACCATTTTGCTAAAAAAATGTGACAAAAAAAAGAGAGAAGGCATTGCCTTTATTATTCTAAATGTTCTCTTCATGGATAAAATGACTCATGATATCTTTATGCCTTGTGCAAGTTTGTTTCCTTTCGCATTGACTCCACTTAGAAGGGACCGAAATCTAAGCTCATACTGGGGAAGACATCTTCTGTCTTGTTTTTTCTTCCCCCTCTTTTTCTCCACTGAGAGAATATATGAATTCTACCTCTAAGCATATACTGAGTTCTCTTGGGGGGAGGAATGCATGCTTAATTGAGGCTTTCAAAATGTACAAAACTAGGTGAACAACCATCTGCCTCCATTACAGTTCAAAAAAAAAAAAGAATGTACAAAACTATGCATTTTTATTTTATCAAGAAAGGCAACATCGTTATTTCAGTGATGATGAAGAATTTCAGGAACTGCATTTTTGTGTTGTTTTCTTAACTGCCATATGCTTCTGACTTGATGGGATCCCTGTTCAGAAACTCACCTCTGATTGATAGGAAATTAAATCTTGTTAGATGTTATCTGAGCTAAAGCCTTGTGATATAGAGTTCATGTTGAGCAGTTATTCCTGATGAGGTCTAACCAGACACCTTTTCCCTTTTGGATCAGGCCAGCATGGCTGAGTTCTGACTCAGGTGGATTGCATTTTTTTTCTGTTTTTAATATCACTCTCTCAAGGCATACCTCTTCTTCCTTGGAACCATGGTGAATTTAGAGCCATTATTACCACATTAAGTAGCCCATGCACCATTAGGGAGAGCATTTATGTTGTTGCAGGTTGAAAGGGTATATGAACTAATGAATAATTTCATTTACTAAACTTTAAAGTTGTTATTCAGATCAGTGGATTCACTCCCAAGTGTGTGTGTGGGGGGGGGGGGGGGGGGGAGTTACCCGTGAAAGCGGCACTTAACCACAAGGAGAACAAAACAATGGAGGTTGAAGAGGTACACAGGCAGTCTTTTCTTTGAAATGGGGTTTAAATAGGTTCATTATATAAGAGAGGTAATCAAACCTGAGACAAGCTTGGCTCATTCGTCATATGAATTGAGATCGAACGAGTCTCTTGTCAATCCGAGCTGGGCTCTTACTCATTTTCTGAAAATAATATGCCATCAGCTATCTGCATCACAAACATCCATTGAATATGATGATGCAAAATTAATTAGTCTTGGACAATATTATTTTTTGTTCTATATTACCATGATCATCCATTACTAAACCCATTAATTCACCAGCTTAGCTTATCAATAAACACCTTTAATCACCATTTTTTATGAACAACAGGCATTACCGTAAACTATTAGTATAGCAAGTATGTTGGATGCATTGTAAGTGTTGCATAAGACTGCAGACAATCTTCAATGTCTATAAGAATTTCATAGTTCAGGGACTGTAAGTAACATAGACATACAGTTAAATTTTCTGAACATATTTTATATAGAGACTGCACACACTTGTAGTCCTCGTGTTTCTTAAAAAACCAAACTTTGGCCTATACCATTGCTAGCATTCCAAATCGAGTGGATTGATCAAAGAGTTTGGTTAGGTTAGGAGACATGGTTTGGTCTTGCCTCAATAAGAGGACTTTCATAATTTTTAGTAGAACGAACAATATGATGCTAACAACATAGTATCCATTAGGGACTGAAAATAACATAGTATCCATTAGGGGACGTATGGTTAAATTTTCTGAACATATTTTGTCTCAAGACTGCACACACTCGTAGAGTTGCAGCCCACTTGTTTCTTGAGAAATTTAACTCTGGGCTATGGGGTTGCTAGCATGCCAAAACGAGTGGATTGATCAAGGAGTTTGGTTAACAGACAAGGTTTGATCTTGCCTCAGAAAGAGGACTTTCATAATTTTTAGCAGAATGGGAATTACACAAAGAATGAAAGAAATAAGTAATTACTCATTGATAAGCGCAGCAAATTTGGTTAGTAGAGAAAATTGATAAAGGATAGATTCAAAAAGGAACATATCTATTATGGATTCAAAGACCAGAGTCAAAGCTGACGACAGAGGATAGAATTGATAGAACAAACAATATGATGCAAAAGCTGATCTTAGTTAGATGAAATAGTGCCATCCCATTTTTCTCCACAAGATTTTTCATCGGTAAGCATGAAAGCTTGGTTTCAAATTTGCATCTCAGAGTCAATAAAGGAATCCATGAACTAACTCATCATCATAGAACACTCCAAGCTTATAGACAATCACATCTGCATAATATTGAATGTAAGCAACTAATTTGTGAGCAAAACTCCACACCATGACATAGTTTCTAATCAAGGAGCACTGCTTCCGCCCATATATTCAATCATAGGGGAGTCGGATGGTATGATCAAATTCATGTAGAAGGCTTCCATCTTAAGGCACAATGATGCATACAACTAAATTCATAGAAAAGGCTAGGCAGTTAAAAAGGACAAAAGGTAAATACTTAAATGATATGAAGTTTCAGACCACAGATGTATAAGCATTTCAATGCTGGAATAGCTTACGGAACCATAACCATCAAGCATTTTCCCAACTATTCTGTGTCCATTTTGTGGATATTCATTCACAAAGAATACCTACTTATATCCAATAAAATATCCTGCAATGACTGTAGAGCCTTGACTTTGTATTGTCAACTATTAACATTTCTTTCACAGTCTAATACCTCATGAGGCACAATGATGGATGAAAGAAACCTCACATTCAACAAAAATAATGAACATTTAACATGAGAAGGAATGGCATACAACTTAATTTGTAAAAATGGCTAGACATGTAAAATTTAAAGGAGAAAAAGGAATATTTTAATCGAACAATATAAAGTTTCTATGACCGCTGGTGTATAAGCATTTCTATGCGGGAATGATTTATATCCAATATAACAACCTGCAGAGACTGTAGTGTCTTCTTTGTATTATGAACTCTCAACACTTCACATTTGGTACCTCAATCTGACAGAAGGCCTCTGGGATAATCTCAAAAGATGACCTAGGAAGTATATTAGTTAGCTTTATTCTAAAAATGGAGAAAGGGGTTGGGGGCAGGGGTGGTGCTTGCCTGCTGAATGTAGAGAAATCATATCCTGAGCCATGTATTGATGCTCAATAAAGATGTCTAAAAACAAGCATCGAACTCCAAGAATGCTGACACAAACCTGCATGCTGCTTCATGTTCCAATGTTTTGCTAGTCATCTGATTAAAGCTTCCAACTATTTCAAAAGAACCAGGAAGAATCATCCTTCCTTATCAGTGTGCCCCCTAGGTCGGTAAAATTGAAAGGAGAATCATATATCAAGTCACTATCAAAACCACTGCTGTGGTTCTTGAATGCTTGTTCAGAAGAAATAGTTGGAGCATGAAAGTACCAAGGAGGCTGTACTGCTTTGATATCTTTCCCAGCATGGTCATAAGAAGAATTTATATCAATTGTAGGTTTCTGCAAAAAATGGTACAGATCCGTAGCAGCTGGTTGCTGAAGACAATTTTGTTCCATACTAGGCGTTGGCAGCAGACAATTTGGACCAACATTTGGTGTCTGTAGAGGGGCATTTGGATTGAAAGCTGGTTGCTGAAGATGACTTTGTTCCACGCCAGACATTGGAAAAAGACAGTTTGGACGAACACTTGGTGTCTGCAGAAGGGCATTCAGATATACAGTTGGCTGCTGCTGTGCAGGATTGGAATCTTCGATCAGTGGCTGCTGGAGAGAATTCTGATCTACAGCAGGGTTCTGATCCACAAATACAACTGACTGAAGAGGATTTTCCCATACAGAACTGTTCTTGCTCGGTATCTGCCGCAATTCGTCAGCTGCCACCCTCTCCTGAGAACCCTGCTGCAGCTTATTATTATTTGGAGGCAAATCTATCAGCCCCTCCTTCCTGTCATCATCAGGATCAACAAGTCTGTCATCTTCGACACCAGCATAAAAAGCATCATCCTCAATGTCAACATCATATTTAGTGGAGCTGCTGCTAGAAGTCGCGGCCTCCTTGTGGAGAATCAGTTGAGGAGCATCAGGGTGGAGCTCCATATATGACTTTATCTCCTGATGGAGCACAGAAGACCAAAGTGTTCTCTCCCTTGCAGACATTTTGTCTTGGAGACATCTCGAATTCTGCACGGTCCTCTGAATGTGATCAAAATCCGGGGAGATGTTCTTGATGACTGCAATAAGGACACTAACCTTCCAGGCTTTTTTGAGGTCATGTGGCTTCCTGTATGGCACAGGCCCCTGGTCCCTGGACAACCCGAGCTGGGGCCACCAGTCCTCCTCCATGGTTGGCCACCATGGCGGCGAAACTCGCCGGTCCAAGGGGAACCTCCTTTGAGGAGGCTCGCATTGCTGCATCAAGGAAGACAGTAGAGATCCTAGAGTTGAATCCTGGAAACCCATCAGTAGTTGTGGAATCGAGACCGAGGTATTTGTCCCATGCGATGGGATGTTATGTTCGAGTCGATATCTCTCAACCGCCAATGGACCATTGTGATCAAATCGCACCTTCTCCTTCCACCAACCCCTTAGATTATCGGATGCGCCACTTACAGGCTTTCCTTTTTCTGGGATAATACCATACACAAAACCCCGAGCACCACCTAAATCCATTAGTATTAGCATGTACTCCAAGACCTTATCATGAGCTCGAGACATCGTTTTCCTCCGAGCTTGCTCTGTTGACTGTCTCTCTTTTCCATCTGTTTGCTGCTTGTGATTCTTCTGCCATCGTTCTATCAACATCCTGGTGTGGCGTATCCGTGTCTCTAGCTCTTCTATACTAATATCATCATCATCATCACTAATATCTTCGTCATCCATATCTATGTCATCAGAAACATCGGTGAGATAGTTTTGTAGTTCCTCCACAAAATCTCTCGCACTTTTGGAGGCCCTAGCCTGGTCAGGAGAGGTGGCCGGGCCACAAGCTATATCCTGACGGATTGAAGGATAAATACCAATCGTCCTAAGCCTTCCAGAGCACCCACCATTTTCTGATGCTTCTCCTTGCATTATCTCAGAGAGACAAGCCGCCAAAGAAATCAAGTCTATTATCCACAGAGTTTACAAGACTGGGAAACAAAATGCTTCCTGCAATACACAAAAGAAACTCTTTAGTATCTCTAGGATCTTGGTGCCATAAAGAGACAATATTTATCAATTCATATGCAGGATCATGCATCAAAAATAAAGAAACTTATCAATATAGGAGGAAAACATCTGGCACAAAAATTGATTAAAACTAACTTTAGAAGCATTACAAATAGATTTTTTTGCTGATTAAAACTACAAGCAGATTTTAACCTACCTAGCTTAGTCCCAAAGAGCCTGCTTCCAACTATTTGTTTTTCTTCTACTTTTTGTGAAAGGAAACAAAGTGAAGTTTTGCATCTTTATGCCAAAAATGATAAATAGAAGAATCACAATTAAACATTAATTCCACATACGAAAATAAGAATAAGATGATCAATCGAAAAAAATATAGCCTAAAATGAATGAAAATGATTGGGATAATTGAAAATGCTTGAAGGAGATAGGCTCAAGATCTTTGGTTACTTGTTTGAATTGAACGGTGATTTATCTTCTCTTCCTCTTTTAACAACTCTTTGGCCTCAAAACTTCTGCAAATAGAAACTTTTCTTTCCAACCAACGCTAGCATCTTTCAAGCACCAACCATATACGGAGGAAAGAGATGCTTGGATAAATGGAATCAGGGAGATTGGAACCATGCGAAGCCCACAATCCTAACATGAACTGCTAAGGATCGAAGTCTCCCTCATGCACAAGTGGCTTTCATTCACAAAGTGGAGTTTTGTGGCATACAAAGATAACTTAAAACTTGTAAAATGTCCCATAAACGCCCTCATCTGTGATCATCATATCAAACCTACTCCTTATTCATCATCACAGTTCGAACACAACCGCCACCAAACAAGAGAAACATAGAAATACACTCCAATAAAGATCTAAAAAATAGGTTTTTTCCCACAAAAAAGAGTGGCAATAGTTTTGAAAAAGGTGATTGATAATAGAAACAAAGTGCAAAGAAACCAAAACAATTAGAGAGCGAAGCTACGAAAAAGGTACTTTTGGAATCTAAAATCACGTAAAAAATAGCATCGGAGGCCATTGCAGAACCTTAGAAAAGCAAAGATGAGAGTATAAAGCAATTACGAACCACAAATAGAGACAAAAAAACAAACCATAAAGAAGGCATAGAAAAGTAGCATCAACTTCTGGTGATAAGATTAACAAAGAGAGGAGGCCAAGTTCCAACCTTTGAGCGATTTCCTATACCACCATAACTCATTCACCAAGCTCCTCCTCCCTCTCGCTCCCTCCCCCCTCCATCGTCCCTCTCCTCAAGCTCTGATACCCGGTGAGGGGACAGGCTTTGTTTGTTGAGATACAGGAAGGCTTAGGGACTTTAAATAGGAGCCGAATTCCTCAGCCCCCGTATTTTTGTCACCCGAGATTTGAGCATCTGAAATCTAAGACACCATAGAAATCGCGCCTTAGGGAATCCGAAATTACCATTTTACCCACTACCCAAGAAATGCAAGCACAAGTAGAAACTAATGCACTCAAATTTCATCAAAGCCACCAGAATAAGCATTAAAAATAAATAATATTTACTCATTAGATATTTTGATTATTTTAAGTTTGTTTTTTTTACAAAAAGTATAGATATGGAGAATACTTTGGAGAAAGAATGCCCTTCTATGATAGGATGCATGTCCAAGTAAATAAGTAGTGCAAATTTCTGCTGCATTGTCAAGATTTGAAAATATATAGTAAGTTCATGGAGTAATGATATAATAGACATAATGGTTTATATTTTTTATTTAAAAAAGAAGTAAATAATTTCAAATTGTTACCATGCAATGATAGATTCGTACTATCTAAGAGGTGATTTTGGGTGGTTGAATTGAATTTGCATTACAAAAAATAATCGCATTCATGTTACACCAGGCTTAAAAGATTTTTGGGAGATAAGATCCTCCAATAGTGAAACATTAAATCACCTATTGGAAGAACTTATGAACTTAACAGATAAGGATTATAATTTTCTAGCTTTCTCCTAGAAAGTGTATGAGGGTAAATTAGTCATTTGACATATGGGCAGCATGTCCATTTTGTTGAAATCAAGGATATTCTTGTAAACTAACGAGATGACTCTTAACTAAAATAGGGATATGCCTAAGATCTACTCTTGATGAAATAAATCTTACAAGATTCACTACGTGTCTTTGCCTATCATATTGCCAACTAGTTCCTCTAAATGGAGAGATATTTGCTGCATTATTCACTTAACTACTATATCGATGAAACATTAAGACTAGAGGCATGAATTTAGAAGCTTTCCAAAGATACTCTCTCCTCTCAAATGCAATCTAATTATTATTATTATTAATGCAGTCTAATTATTCCTATTATTATCTTTTGAGCCGGAAAAACTTATTGCTTCCCCAGTTGTTTTGCATTAAAAGGACAACTTGATGAATTAAGACCTGAAGAAAAAGATGTCATTTTGTCCTGTTCATATGGGCAAACAATGAGCTTATTCCCTATTATACGCTTCAGGCAGCGGGCCATGAAGAAAGATGAATGTAGCCATATTTCTCATTTAGAAATTAATGAATAGAAGTTTCTTTTTTTAACCTTAAAATCTTCACCTCAAATTGGATGGGACTATTTAGTTTGGTTGAAGAGATCCTAGTCGTGCACGACCACCATGAGTTTTATAGTTAATAAACCCTAAACCACGTCAAATATTCTTCAATCAAACTATACTGTTCCTAGTTACATTTGAAGGGAGATAGCTAACCCATCATAGTAACTATAAATATAGGGTACAGCTAGTCCCTTTTCTACTCACAAAAAGAAGGCTCTAAGGGGGATCCTTGTTGATCCACTACATGAAGTAGGTGAGAAAGAGAGAAGATGAATGTGTCACATTAGTCTCTAGTAGGTAGTGTTTCTAGTTTACGTATGCATGGTATGGAAATGCATGCAGGGGATGGGGTCCATGGTGTAAAGTACATTCTCAACCTTATAGACTTGTGACTTTGCATGAACATATGATCATAGGATTTGAGCATATAAGTTTCTATATGCATAAGAAGAATTTTGTGAGGAATTTGGATAACATTTGCCGAACAAATTTTACATAAAGAGATTGCAAACATCAATATCATTGCAGTCTCTTTATGAAAATAGTAGTTCTTGGATTGTTAAATAACATAGGATCTTTATAGAGGCTTGCAAATAATATTTGTCGATCGAGTTTGATATCAGAGCCGAGCTTGCGGTATTTGCATGTATTTGATAACTTAGGGATTGGCAGGCGACACCTAATATTATCAAGGATTTGGTAAACATTTTTTTCTAAACAATTTCATATAAAGACTGCAAACGATATGCAGTCTTCACATAAAGGCTCAAATAATTGCATTCTTTTTCAATAACCAAGGGACCTTTAAGTAACATAGAATATTATTATGGAATTATTGATAATTCTCCTAAAATGGTTTTCTCTCCCAGCTTCTCTTCCTTCAAAAAGGATCCAAGCCATGAAAACCCTAACCAACATCGTAATCTCGCTCTTCGTCTCAATCTCCCATGCAGCCTTGGAGGCCATCAACCCAAAGGAATCTCGGAACCGGTGGTCAAAGCTCCTCTCGGGCCATAATTAATAGATCTTTGTGATTTTGGAAGAGCAATCAATCTAGGGTTTGTGCAAAGGCCGTAGAATCTAAAATCTGGATTAGACTTAAATGTCCATACCAAAGATGGATTTGGACATTCTAAAAAGATCGTAATCTTTCCCAAAGTCTTAATCTTTCCATCGAGATTACATTTCATACTACAACCTCGATCGTGTTTCCTTGGATTTTTCTACTTTTTTTAAAGAATTTTTAATAAATTATTTAGACTTATTGCTTGCGAGAAATTGGTTCAGATGTAGGCAATTTCTCCGAATTTCTCGTATTTTCATCCTGATTCCATTTGAGTAATGTTTGGATGTACGGGAAATCATGACATTTTACACTTTTAGAATTATAAATCACGATTCTATTTTTTAAGCAATGAATTGGGCAGCTAAGTATGATTTTGTGATGTTAAGTTTCTAATTGGGGATGACATATCGATAAGATCCTAAATTTATGAAATCAAACATTTTTGTTTTGAGTAGAAGTTCAGAAATTAACAATTTTTTTCCTATCTTCAAATTTTTATATTTTAAACTTACTCATTTTGCCAGCCAACCAACCAAATTCATTAAGAAAGTAAATCATAATTTTTCAGTATAAAAGCTCCAAATGCAACCTTGGTAATAGAAGATAAGCAAGTGCAGTGAAATCTTGTTTTTGTTCTCATTAAATCTTTCCTAGCTAGGGGTGGCAATCGGGTCGGATCAGATACATATCGGGTTGGATGCAAGTTGGGTCAAAAATTTATCAACCTAAATCCGGCTTGTTTATTAAACAAATCAAAATTTCATATCTGAATCCGACCTTTTTATTAAACATGTAATCCAACTCAACCCACGTAATCTATTTATTAAACAGGTTAAACGAATTAAACGAGTTTTTAACTGGTTAAATAGATTTAAACAGATTAACGGGTTTAACGAGTCAGGTTAAACAGGTCAGAAATAGGTTAAGCAGATTTCAAACAATTTAAACAAGTTAAACAAGTCGGATCGTAATAAAATTATTTTTGTATAAAATAACTAAATAATTATTTTTATAGAACTCATTTAATTTTAAACTTTTTTAAAAATGTATTTTACTAAAAATCGTCAACCAAGCAGCCCTATCAATTCGTGTGAGAATTGAGATGATGCAGAAAAAAATTTATCCTCTTCATTTAGTTGGAACTTGAAGTGAGTCGCTTTATATTTACTGAAATATTGCAGAAGGCTTCTCCAAGGGATAACCGGGCAGGGCACAAAAAAAGGATGGCTAGTCAAAGATTTAGACTCGCTCATGCCTAGTAGCACGAATTCTTTTTAACAAAATTATCATTAAGTAATTATTTTTATGGAATAAAATTGTTTATAGCACCATAAGGGTTGCTTGGAGCAAACAGATGAGACATCAAATCCAAAAACATTGGCTCCAGGAAAAATCCTTTGAGAATTCATAGTCTTCATTAAAGATAACATTATACAAAATTCAGTGGCCGTTAAGTTAACGCCCAGGTCACTAGTCCCATAGAAATTACTCCCAAACTTCTCTAGCTTTATGTGGTGCTGTAGTTAAGTCATCCACCTCGCCATGCAACGTAGAACGAATGTCTTTTTTTTTTCTTGATAAATTTAACAGCCATGATTTATTCGCATATTTGGTTACGAGATTGACACAGGCAGCGTCATGATATACTGAAAATCCTAAGCGCTGTAGGGGATTTAATAGTCGGTCCCTTATCGATCGGACTACAACTTTTATTTTATTTTTTGCTATAATAGATGATTTATACAAGTCTAGTATGAATACATCTAAAAAAGTCAAAAAGTAATGTCTCGGAGCACTTTAGGCAGCTTTCTTTCACCAATCCAAGAGAACTCCACAGAGTGATTTACCACAAACAAAGCCACCCAATCTGCAGCTTCATTGGTCTCCGAAGGCGACGTCTTCACCTACCATGCTCCAAATATTTTGGAGCAGAAGATGGCAACCACCCATGCCACCGGTGCACTCCTGGATCCATTCAATCACCATAGCCGAGTCACTTTCAAGCAGAACTGCACAATTTCGAAGTTTCTTTAATTCGTGCTCACTAGAACTTTAGCACCCATCTTAAGTTTCGAAGTTTCTATAATTCATGACCGGTAGCACCTGTAAACAATTATAACATATAGGTGCGCAGTTACAAATAATTATGTAAACGCAGAGATAATACAATAGCGTATGGACAAATATAACTACATACAAAAATTACTATAAGTATATGTATATATGCAAATTTTGTATAAGTGTGTGTGGGACTGAGAACCTAGTGCTAACGGTATCATGTGTTAAACTCCAATGAAAGAAAGGATTGGGTACTAACTTTTTTATTTTGTTTTGATGTTTATGCAAGTACTGTAGGGAATGTTAGACGTGGCATTTTTCATCACTTTCATCCATACCACCACCAGTAACGTGAGGAATGTGATGTTCGCTGGCTTGTCATATGAGATATCGATCGCAAATTAACCAACGCAGCATCCATCGACATGCAAGCAACCTAATCAACGAAAACGAGCAGCGTGCACGAAAGCATGGAGGTAGGCTGTCTTTGTGAGAACTTTTAATGTCACCGCTCTTTTTGATCATCTCCTCCTCTTTTCCAACAAAGCAAATTTCCATCTGATTCCATCTTGCAGGAGCGCCATTTGGAGTGTTGGCTGTATATATAAGTTGTATATGAGCTGTATGATTTAATGTACATGAGCTGTATAACCACCTTCAACTGTAAGAGGTGGGCTCGAGCATTGTTTGAAAATGAACAAAGAGATTCTCTCCTCTCCCTCTACGTTTTTCGTGGAGCAATGTAGCTCACATATATGATAGCTTAATACATCATATTACCATGTCATTTAGTGTGTTGATATCTTCCGTACAGTCATTTCTCATCTCGACCGATAAAATATCCAGTTGAATCCATGAACCCATCTCATCCCATATTTAAATGGTTTGGAGGAACAGCACTTCTCCATCATCTCCTCTCAACTGATGAAAAAGTTTACTTGAGGTCATAGACTTAAGTACTAGAGTAGATGTAGATTAACGGTGAGGTCCTAGATTCAAGTATCAAGAATGTATTTAGTTCGCAATTGGAATTGGAATGAATTAGAATGACCATATATCTTAATATATTTGGTTTGTGACCGAAGTTAAAATCAAAAAATCAATTAAATGAAGGAGTATTCTTAACAAAATCAATTAAATAGAAGGAAATTTTTGAAAAGCCAATTTCTTTAGTAAATCTAGCAAAATAGGATTTAGATATTGAAAGAAGAACTGAGATTGGATCTTAGCAGATTGGTGCATTTCAATTATTATCTAGAATAAAAATATAAATGGAACTCTCTCCAATGGAGAAAAAATCACTCATTTTTATTGCCGTTCTTATCCTCCTAGAGCCCAACTTTTTTTCAACCAAACATATCCCTGGAGCGGTTGGCGGTGTTGAGTCCTGGTATATATCTGACCTCCTATCTTACCCTTTGATTTTTGGCGTATTTGTCGTCTCTGATGAATCATATAGGCGGTTGCCTAAAGCTCTGGCTCAAATAAAATCCACCCTAAAAAAAGCCTCAAAGATAAAATGAAAAAAAACAAAAAAAAAAAGCTTTATGTGAGTTCGCCTTAAGCTGCTACTGTAGAGAAAATCTTAAAAACAAAATAATCTTAGGCCTTCAAATACATTGGGCCGCTCCCACAGGAAAAGAGTTACAATAAAGTTTTGTAATATTTTTATTTTAACAAAAAAATTATTATTATTTTTTCAAAATTATTCTTTACATTGTATATTATCTTCGAATATTAATATAATATATTTGATGTTTATTCTTCCATTTGCGGTGGACAAGGCAATATCGCCCTAGAGGATAGAAGACTGGCACGATATTTGTGAAGTATTTGATGTGATTCCTAGGGAATGCCACGTTGACAAAAAGAATTTAAGATGAGTGAGGCATCTTAACAAATGTTTTTTTACTTAACTTTTTGATTGGAATCTTTACATTTTTCCTAGATTTTCTTGCATCCTTCAAAGAAGAGACGGTTGAGAAATTAAATGACAGGATGGAAGGTCACATGCGACCAATTTAAACCGCCGCCTACCACCAAGAGAGATGAGGACGAATACGCATATCATCACCGCTTATTTTAATGTCAACCTCCTTCCTCACTTGTCACCAACCTCACTGCTTTCACATTACTACCATTAAATAAGCCCACAGCCCTTTATTACCAAGCAAATAAATTTATTAAAGTAGATACCTGATCAGAAAGGATGGGTGAAGAGTAACAAAGCACTGAATGTATGCTCAAATGGAGATTAAAAACACAATATGTAACAATGAAATATTTAGCAGACTTCTAAATCAAGGCGGCACAAATCAAACTATTTGGCAACCTTAGAAAATTCCGACGACGACGACGGCGACGATGAACGAAAAGCTGGCGGCGAGCAAGAGTTCGATGCCTCTGGAGCACGGGCTGCCATGGTTGCCGCTTGGAGGCGATGCAATCGGAGAGCCTGTTGATCCACCTGAATATCCAAATAAGAGTAGTGAGATTATTTGAACATTTAGGGCAAACAATAATTCCATGGGCCATTGAAGGATGACCCGAAACGTGCTAGATGTGTTCTTTTGGACCATGATCACTTGCATAGATGGTTCAACTATTGAGTTATGATTTGAAGAGTGCTTACCAGGTAATTCCGGGCCTCCATTTGATGGAGATCCACTCCCGGGAGCCATGGAAGGACTCATTGGACTACCAACTGGAATTCCAAGAGCTGCACAGAGGAATCCAAATACAAACAATACTAAATCTTGCTCAAAGAGGAACTTAAAACAAAATGGAAAGGCATAATGGGCATAACTACAAGGCTCCATAAAATCTCGTTTCCCGGCACGGCATCTCTCCATCATATTTTGGGACCCAAAACCAACTAAATGCGTTTCCCAAAGCCCATTCCGGCAAATCCTTCCCGCAAAGGCTAACGTGCGCCGGTTTTTTTTTTGTCCTTCCCCATGGTGGCAACCAGCAATACTGACCTGCGCAGGTGCTCACCGGCGGCGTGGTGACGTGGCAGACGGATGGAAGCTTGAGGGCCCTGGCGCTGTCGATCGAGATGCCGTAGGAACTGGCGGCGCCGCCGAGGAGCTCGCAGAGGCAGATTGGGTAGTTGTCGACGAGAGAGGCGAGCTCGGGGCAGCAGGCCTTGTCGGGCACCTTCGCCTTGCTGCCCGCCTGCACATACGACAGGCAGTCCGTCGCGTTCAACACCGCCGTCATGCATTCCGTGCCCGCCGGCGCCGGCGCCGGCGACTGTGCTCGTGCACCATAAAATATGGTGCAGGCGACGATGATTGCGATCACCGGTGATCGGCGGACCATCGACATGGCTAAGGGTGGAGCTGAGAGATGAAGAGGAAACCGCCTCTAACTTTACCTTCTCTGCTCCTCTTGCCGCTCTTTGCAGTGTAGAGGTATGCCTTAAGTAACTGCAAAGAGGTAGGCTAGGTTGGCCTTAATTTGTATTTACGTGACAGAATTGGGTTGGCGATATTGATGACTGCCAACCACCAAACTCTTTATTTGTGGGTATGGGCTTCCACTTGTTCGGCTAAGCTTTTGATTCCTGTAGGGTCTATACGTTCACCGTAGATTCTTGGAGTACTACAAGTTGCCGCAGGATAAGATAGATATTGTCCAATAGAAAGAGAGCCTCAGGACATTAAAATGGAAATTACGATTTGAGAAAAATAATAATAAAAAAAGCAGATAAACTGCGGCATGGCACAAATAAGAACCAATCTTGAACTGCGGCCAAGCTGTTTCAAGTCTGGTGCTCATCATAGCATTCTGATAATTTGATATGGTGATGCCGCACAGGTAGCAGATGAATGTATGTGCGACGCACAGCTACATGCATGCACATCACATGAACAGGGGCGTAGCACCATCCAATTTATGCATCTCTCTGTGCTTGATGTGTGATTGACACTACATCAAACTGTTAATTAATCTGATGAGCGTCAGTGCTTCACCTGTTCCTGCCTCATTGGCAAGCATATTGAGGCCTATTCAATCCCTGTCAATGGGAATCCATTTGTTGGAGGAATCATCTTTCCATGCCACGCCTACAAACTTGCCAGACCCTCCCTTTCGCTGAACAAAGCATCATTCGAGCGCATGGGACCAGCAGATGTAACGTTTTGATTTTTTTTCTCACACTTTTTTTTTTTATATATATATCTAAGAGTTAGGAGTTACATCACGGAAGAGACGCGGACTTATCCATCTACCGGTAAAAGATGGGATAACTGTGTAGGCAGATGATGGCTCCAAAACCATCTTCTGCTATGAAAATTAAGCAGCGAAGAAGAAAATCCACCAGATTTGTACAGAGATTTTAGCCTTAGCATTTTTTTCATATACCGGATATCTCCCGTTAACATTGGTTTCAGATGATTTGTGCTACATGGATACAGCAGATAAAAAGGAGTTCAAAAGATCATCGTACGTGAAGCTTACTGTAGTCTGTAGCCACCCAGTATTGGCTCGGGCGGTCCTCCTTCTTTGCCCATAGATGCACAGAAGTTTTGGGTGGTTGTGGTTTTCAACTTTGGGCTGTTTTTCTTCAGGAGCGAGTGAACTCGCAAGGTTACTTCGTGTCTCGGAGGTGGCACCAACCCCAAGAATTTAAATAGTATTCACTTCCTCAAATTAAATCATACAAATAAATGACATGCTTGTATTTAATGTTAGTAGCTCCTCTATCTCATTCATAACTTATTCAGACATGACCCATCACGACACTCATCAAGGTACACACCTGCAATTTCAAATGGTTTCTGGCCTGCTGCGTGTTCATCAACGCTGCACAGCTCGCAAGAACTTTTATCAACTGCCTTAAGTAATGACTTAATTTCTAAACAAATACTTCATAAACAACATTTAGACCTGATTCATAGAAACTACACTCGGCCGATATCATTCATATCCAAATGCTGGTTCCTTTCCACAAAAGTTGATAATTTATAAATAGTGCTCAACAATACCTGATAGTCTGATAGAACTCGAAGTCGGAAAATTTATGTACAATAAAGTAAATTGAACGAATACATATTTCAAAACCAAATGCATATGGTGTCTTCAATATGGATCTAAAATCTTTTCTTAAAAAGTTTTGGATCTAAAATAACCGTTGAAGATGTAATTAAGGTCTGAAGGTGGCCATAAAACTACTGAAACATAACTATATGAGTTTTCCTATTCCTTTCATCTACTAGATTGGTTGGTCTTCTCTTTACTAGGAGCAAAGCAACAGTTTGAATTCAAAAATCCCGTAAACTGTAAAGCAAGCAGGATAGTGATACCTGATCTGCAATTAAAAATGCATCAAACAGAGCATTAAACCAGTGCAGCAAACATGCGATGCTTCTGTAAAACCTTATTTCAGGATATTCACAAACAACTACTTGAATGAGCAAGAATGTGCAACTTCATTTTCTCAAACCAAAAATGATGGCCTTCAAATGCCACATTGTCGAAATGGCTGCCAAAAAACAAATAAATAATATGAACTCAAGAAAATACGGAGGCTCTCCTTTCTCATTAGACCTCCAATTTTGACACGGATGCCACCCAGAGCTTGACCAGCTGAATTCACATATGTGAGCCGAGGCAACCCATGAAGTCCCCAACGGTGAAACCAGAGTCAAGAAAACCAATAACCCCGCTCTTCTATAAGAAAATGCAATAAAGTAGTTCACTCTCCAACTGTCATTCCAAACCCAAATTTGTAGTCTTTCTTCTGATGATCAATCTGCACAAGAATCCATCCCACTGAATGAATACATAGTTCAACACAATATAAATGTCACGGACCTACCATATACAGCATAATTTGTTAACAGAGTTCATTTTCAAGTCTGAAGAAAAGGATCTACTTCAAGGTCATCCAGTTATATTGAAATATGAATTTAGGTTAAAATGCACTACGAAAATAATGTTTATAGGAAGACATTATGTATCTATGTCATGCTCACCTCTGCAGAAAGAATAAAATTGACACCCATATTTAATCGTTCTTCTAGGAAAGCAGCCACACAGCCATTGGAATCAACTTTTCCCCTTAAACGACACTGCAACAGTTCACCCATAATTAATAAAGTGAGGAGAACATAAATCAAGTATATTGTTTGGTAACGAGAGTCCAAAATTATACCTCTTTCCCTTCAATTTATAAAAGAAAAAAAAGTAATTCTTAAATTAAATTTTCTACAGATATAGCACAACAAGATCAAGGTTTTCATGATTTCATTAGTTCAAATCTTCATGTCATTCCCTGCAAACATACTATATAGATGGTCACCTACTTTTTAGCAAGATGGATTTAAAAGAATCCATCCAAAATTGCAAGAAAATGGGCATTTTAAGTAATTAACATATCTTGGGGCAGAAATGACCCACATACTAATCTATACATCCTGACCACTCTGTTCTGGAACACCTGCATGCAATTAATTATCAGTGTGGATCATATAAATTTTAAACCATACCATTACTCAGTTGACACATCTCAAGACACGCATGGACCAACAGACAAAATGATTTTGAATCAGCCATATCCAACCGTTATCTTGTAATTGGAATTTTGCTCATCTTGTGACCAATTGATGATTAAGAAGCCTCAAGAACAAATAATATATTTTTTTCAAGTACTCTAATCATGTAAGTTTTGGCCCATATATTTAACAGGCGGGATCTGAACTCAGGTCATACTAAAGGAGCTCTCTCCCAACTCATATCTGTATTTATACAACTTCGAGAATTTCATAGTGCAAAAGAACCATTTCATGCTAAATTTTTTAATTTTAAGAACAATGAGTCATGAATATTCTCCCAGGACATCAAAACCAATATTGAGTTTACGGATGCATATATGATAGCAACATACAGAAACTGACGAGAAGACTAATCCAAGGAGAATTTCCATATTAGATGACACCATAAAGTGGATTGTATTTATTAATTGCAAGGTATCTAAAACCGAAAAGGTTACAGAAACACTTTCTGCATGTGATAATAAAAGTGTATGATGTCCATGGACCATGCAATATTTCTAAACCAGAAATCAAGATCAAGACTGAAATAGAATGTTAAACAAAGGAAACCCAACCAGAAATAAGCTACCTGCCGAAGGATATAATCATAACCAAAACTTGAAATTACATCTCTTGTCATGCTATTGTACATGAAATCAGAGGCAAGGGAAACCTGCAGGCAAATTATAGAGCTATGACATATACCACAAAAGATGAAAAGAACAGGTAATATCTTCTGATATTGTTAAATGGCTACCTTCTCAGAAACTTTCTGAACATAGCTCAGCGCAACTATTCCAGTGCTTGCCACTTGTGCTGTTGCGACCTGCGTAAATTGAATCAGTACCAATGAAGATACTTTCACCCAAAAAAAAAAAAACTACCAAGTAACCAGCAAGCAATCTCTTTATGAACAGTCATATCCATCACTTTCTAAAAGAAATAGAAACCTGACTCAGTTGACAGTGAGAACTATCAAAAAAGGTAAAAAGAATATCACCAGTAGTAACGAAATGGGGAAAAGATCCTTCAGAAAATTAGAGATAAAATCATTGAAACAATACAGGCAACGATTATACATAAATGGATTGTATCCTCTAACATCATCCACATCTCAAGATAGATAAAATATAGCTTCTATCTTTTAAATATTCCAACTTCTTGGCCATAGACAAGCACTTACAGGAACAGTCAATAAGATGGCAGTGCACATATACACAGTTGAGCAGTTGGCCATAGGGCACCCCTAAGTTATGCGATGGGAGCATTAAAGTCAACCCCCATGTTTTTTTTTATTGTTGTGTGTGTGTGTGTGTGTGTG
>JAOXJJ010000139.1:3359332-3380568 GCA_025769935.1 Phoenix roebelenii | reverse complement strand
GTTGTTGGCGGGGAGGGGGAGGACAGTAATACTAAACTAAAGAAAGCTCATATTCATACTATAATAACATAATGAACAAGAAAGAAAGTGCCACTTTAAATTAATACATTTAATAGTAATATAGTTAGTGTTGTCAAAGGTGCTCCAAGTGCTTGCCTCCACGCTCCGGCAAGGTAAGAAAACCACCGAGCACCTTAACAATCCATGGATAAGGCAGGTTTACTAAGGCAACACCGAGGCGAGTTCCTGAGACAAAGAAAGGCATTCAGGCAAGCACAACCCTAATGTCCAGCAATAGTCTTCCTATCCTATTTCACCATTCTTTTAGAGCTCTGTTAGTTTTATTTTGATGTTGGTTTTGGTCTACTGGAGCCCAACCCTCGTAAATAGAGGGCTGTTCTAGCATGTTCAGTGGTCTTTGTGTCATGTATTAATTAGAAACATAAACTATGTTTTGGGAAGTGGTATTCTGCTTGAAGCCACTTTTAGAATATCAAATACCTTTTTTTGCTGACTTTTGTTCAAAAACATGTGAAGAGAAGTGGTATTTTAGTGTCATGCTTAGAAAGATGTAAAAAATGATATCTAATGTTCAAGATGATCATAATTTAGGATGCTAAAACCTGAATAATTAATCTTTTGATGTTTGTATCGCTTTCAAATAGAATAACATTTATTTCAAATACAATTATTGAACTTTTCATAAATTAGCACCGTGCTTTCTTCAAATTGATTGCTTGTTTTCTTCAAATTGATCGCTTTTTCATCGTAGGCCAATGGCATGAACTGACCGCATAACACCACAGAAGGTTCTCATACTTCCACTCATCCAAGTCTAAAACTATAAGATATGGAGTCCTCAATCTTTTCGTTCTTCATCATGTTAATTTGTCTTAGTCTTCACTTTTGTTGCAATTTCAACTTCAACATCCAAAGTTGCCTTCCATAATTTTAATTCAGATTGAAGTCTTGCTCCTGCATCAACAATCAACTTTAAATTATCTCATTTAGTGTACACTTTTAATCATAAGTTCATATAGGGGTGTTATGTTATGTTACTAGACACTGGCATCTAGTTCTAAAATTCCGTGTTGGATACATATCAGGTATTTGGATACTTGTGAAGTTCTTTGTAGCCACTTTTTAAGATTGGAAGAGAGTTGAACTCTTCCAACAATGAGTTTGATAGCCTATTTTGATGTTAGGAGAGAGTATTTGTTCTTTTTAAAGATTGCTCAAAGATGTAGCTATTGAAACAACTTTGAGAATATTATTTTTCTTACATCCTTGAGTAAATTGAAAAGTTTGAATGAGAAACACATATATTTAAAGATCTCAACAAACAATATCTTTTTAATATTTTCTTTTTAAGGTTTAAAATCAATATTCAAAGTTTTAAATATATAGTTTAGTTATAATTATATTTTATACTATGTATTCCTGTATTTCCCTTTTCCCTCTTGCATAGTCGGACACTTGAATACATGTCTGAATCCAACAATTCTCATATCTACATCCATGCAACACTGGGATATGAAGGTAAACTAAAAATGAAATGGACACAAAAACCCACCCTAGTCTCTCATTACAAATTCATTATTATTAATATTATTCCATCTCGCCAACTCTAGACTCCACACCATCAATTACATCCATTAGACATTAACATCGTTGTCCTACCACTCGAGTTTCATCCTGAGATCTTTCTGCAATGTCATTGTTTAAGGCATTTGCTAAGGCAAACCTACTCAAATCCTCTCATAACACCTCAACACATATCTTCTTTCTCTTTAATGTGCCATTTATGCCTTTATTTGTCCCACTTCTCGCAGGAGATTCTCCATTCTTCATTGCGTTAACAAATGATTACAATCTGTTCTGGCGACTTTTCATACACAGTGAAACTTATTGATCTCCTTTAGCTTCATCTTTTCTAATGTTACCCTTCATAATTTTACTGCAATTAGCGTCTGCATCACCGATCACATGGTCACCGCAACATCTGTGATACAGCCATCCTCGATGCTTCACCCTTTTTGTTGTCCAATACTCTAAACAAAACAACAAAGCCAGGTTCCTTTTTATTAAAAAATCTCCCTAAGATTCATTAATAACACAACACCACAATAGCACCCTTCCACTTATCAGACACATTCTACTTCTTAAAAATACTAACCCTCAAGATTTTTGCGCAATAAATTCAAATAATCAAATAGGCATTCAGGGGAATTTCAGATTCATCGACTATAAGTGGCCTTATTTTTTGTTAATCTCCAGTTAAGGCTACACTTATATCTTACTGGTATCAATTTTTATCCTCAAGCATGTTCTATGTAAGTCAAATTTAGATTTAACTAGAAGTACTTTTTTCTCTCAATCTACTTGATGTGAAAAGGCCATGATCATCAAGCTTTCTCTCAACTGCTCTGGGCCAGATTGACAATTTTTTTTGACAATAATTGCTAGTCTATCAGAAATTATTGCAAACTGCTTCAAAGCGAATAACATGTAAAAAGATAAAGATACTCAGAAACTACACTGGAAGAACTTATAAGCTAAACGTTCAATATTATTGAACAACGAAACCACCCAGAAGACAAAAGATACAACCAAGATTATTAGAAGCCAGAATACCATCTTGTCTGTGTTGTACCGAGCAGCAAAACCTATGCCAGACTTCCTCTGATGACCAAGCCAAAAAACTTCACTTCCCAAAGATAAAATTGGTGTGACACTCTGCAGATGGGGGGAAAATGGTTAAACAGAAGGATAAGTCAATACCAAAAATAAGACAAGGAAAAATAGTATTAGTATATAAGGAAAAACAAAATATCATGGCTTAGCCACACCGGAGCCTTCAGAACCCATGAACAAAGAAAAGGAAACTGCTAAATGAGCAGAAGCTGCAAAGTTCCTGAATTTCATATAGGATAATCTATCTGTCCCTGACAACGATTTGAGTGAATGCATCTATTGATCTAATTGTGACCTTTCACATAGTACATGGGATCCCCAATCACTATTTTACTTTACCTGAGCTACCATAAGTATTTTGCTCACAAGTTGTAAGGCCCGTTTGAGATGTGGTTTATCAGGTGTCAGGTGGTGTCCACTGTCATAAATCAAGTGGACCTAACTCTCCATTTTAGTCATTTGCTGTTATACATGACAAATTTAATTACTAAAAATGGCAATTGGAAAATGGGTGAAATGATCTAAATGACGCAACTTCATCATGCAATCAACATATGAGTAAATGGACTTTAAAACATTGTTCATCATTTCAGCTTGTATACATAATTTAATGATTGACAGAGTGAAAGAGACTTAAAACTGACAATCTATCAATAAAACTCAAGTGATATAATCTGTGGATTAATTGGCAATTATTTTCCAGATTTTTTTCAAGAATTCTTAACCCCAACCCTTCCTGAAGTTCTGTTCTCGATAAAGATGGATTAGGAAAACATAAAACTTTCTCTGCTTTCTGGCAGACTTTGCAGTTAGATTACAGATTTCCGCAAATGATAATTAATTACGTTTTGGCTTTGTTGAGTTTTGACCTTTGATGAGCAAAAACATATACTCCTATATCATATACTCTTTAATTAACAATGTTGATGACCACAGCCCACATCACATCAATAGTACATATAGTTTTAAGCATACCGGAAATTAATTTGGAAAAAAAGAAGCATAAAGGATTCTGCATAGGCGTCGCTAGATAAAATTACACCACCTTACTACAATAGCATGTGGATTTTCAACAAGAGAGTTGATTTACTATCTTCGTTAGGGTTATTACAAGCTCAAAAAGTTGAGAGTGCGTTTTTTCATGAAGCTAGCATATATTATGTCCACTTTGGATAATGTTACATATGCCAAAGTTTGAGCTTCATCTATAGGATACTCAATTGTTATCCAACAGACTGCTCTTTGTTTCACACCAAATGATTATGTCATCACCTTTACATGTCAGCGCACTGTACTCTAGCATAATGATGTTATGCTAACATAAAACAAAATTCTTCTTGGAATTGATGAGTCCATGGGTCTACTGCTAATATGTTGTAAGCACAGAATCCATGTTGTGGCCTTGATGGCTTCACTGCGGAAATGCTGATAGCAGATCTGGGACCTGCATATAAAGCCCTCAATGCAATCCTCCTAACAAAGATAGCATTTTTCCAGAAACAAGACCCAGATCATCCCACTAATCAGGATCGACAATCAAGGTCCGCCGTACCGGTACCGGTCAGCATACCGGTGGCTGGCCGGACCGGTACGGTACCGGTCCGGTTCGGTACATACCGGCCGGTACCGGTACCGTACCAGCCGGTACGCGGTGGTTTCAAAAACCACAGCGCGAGGCGCTGTGGTTCTAAAAAAAAAAATCGTACCGGTGCCAACCGGCCAGTTCGCACCGGTACGAGGCCGGTACTGGCCGGTACGGCTAAAAAACCAAGAAATACCGGTTTTTTAGTGGTTCCGGTACCGGTCTAGGACCGGACCGGTACGTACCGGCCGGTACGGACCGGTACGGCATTCCATGTCGACAATATTAATTTCTAGCTAAGGCAACAAACCCATATAAAGATATTGCTTTTGAATTTTAACCAACCATTTTGTTAGTAGCAAACACTTGTTGCTGAACTGGCACTTAATTTTCTTTCCAAAGTATAAAAAAGTTTAAGGAATTCGCTGTAGATTTTCTTCCAAATTGTACCAAATTCAATCCCGTTGTGTCCCCCAAAATTGAAAAATACAATGAATAGTAAAGTAGATCAGTTACCTGGATATAATTGGCCCCATAAAAGGCATTGTTCCCCATTTGATACTGAGCCCTGAAATCTTTACCCTGTACAAAGAGTCAACAAAAACTAAGATAATTGAAATGCACCAAACTTAATATTAAAATAGATAAAGTTAGCTGTCTTTCACAAACTTACAATCATTTTACATTCAAGAAACTTCATGTTGCACAAACAATCATTTTACAGTCTTACCAGTTTTCAAAATAAATAAGAAACTCCATGTTGCATACAGCAAAGCCAAAAGAGAATGAAGAACACAATCTGCATATATATGGGCAGATAGCCTAGGCAATAGGAAGCAACCAAACAAAAAACTTGACCCAATGCAATCAATGGCTTTCACAGATGTAAAACATGCGTGGCTACAGAAATATAAGATACTCATACTTGTTAACAGAGTAGAGGGAAAAGGCAGGTTACAACCAAGATCAGATATCCCAAGAAGATATTTCTTTAGTTGCAAGCAACAAGAGCCATATAGTTAAGTGAATGCAGATTTCTGAAAGCAGACATCATGCCAGAATGATTGCATCAAGTTCAGCTCCAAGAGCTGGTCAGACTAACATTTACAATTGTAACATATTGATTCTTTTGCAAAGGGAAATGTCTGTAGCTTTGAATGTCAACATTTATGTAGGTCAAACAAGGGCTGCTGCTCATGTTGCTATAAAAATTGGCATTACTTATGCAAATTTTGATGCTGCAGCAGAATTGCAAGATAAGAAGAGGCATTATATTGCCATCCAAATCACCAGAATACACACCATGATGATACATCATGTAAGCAAATTTATCTTTAAGAACAATGTGGTGATTGCATTCGCCTCAACTTAGTTAAAAAACTTGCAGGACCCAGAAAATATCAGAAGCTTTGGAATCTGAAGCATTTACCTTGGTGAATAATGTTTTAATTTTATATGACTAATTGATATCACGGTGACTCAAGGAAGATTCTCTATAAGATGGCAATCAGACCTATCTGCAATGTTGTATTAATTTAGTAGAAACTTCCCTCAAGTACTAGAAAGAACACAGAATAAAAATATGAAAGCTGAAATTTGCTTCTATATTTTGTGCTTGTGTGCATTCAAAAAGAGGGGGGGGCGAGAGAGAGAGAGAGAGAGAGAGAGAGAGAGAGATTCTTCTACCAAGTGATGCAAGTAGGCAGAAAGCCTTCAATGAAGTCAAACTTAGAAGCAACCAATCAGGTAGCAACATAAAGTAATTACTGTAACCTGATTCATGTCAATCATTAAAGATGTCAAGTATCAGAGAATGCACCCTCACAAAATGACCCAATCATATGCACAAATAGTCCTACAAATGTTTTGAGTTCAATAATATCCATCTGGTAAATATGTTGGGAGTACAAAAATGTGGAAAGAAATTATGGCATCATACATTAAATGGATTGCGGATCAAACAGAGATCAACATGAGCTTCTTGGAAAAGGGATAGCATCATATAGTTACAGACATATCAGAATTGTTGTATCTTTCCCTCTTATAGGTGTCTTAGGTAGTGGACTTTCTGGATAAGATTATTTTAGTTTGCTGTAAGTATCAAGAACAAAAGGTGCCTAACATCACCAACCAACCATGTTAATACTCAAATTACAAGTAATAAGACAAGAGCCATAGATAGAGTTGATAAACTCTTCTTTTAAATAAATTCACAAAGTTGTATAACCATGAAATATGAGAACATTTAAGTACGGAAGACTAACCTTGTAATCAAAGTTAAACATGCCTTGAGAGAAATGCGGCTCATTTGTAAGCTGTAGAAAAACGCAACAGGAGTCACTAACCTAACGGTTAAGAATACGCCCAACATCGCTAAACCATCAAGAAGAATAAGATACCTGGGCATTAATCTTCAGAGTTAAATTATCAGTTAAATCACATTTGACCCGTGCATTCAACCTTCCATCAGTCAATACCCTCCCGATAAGCATCAACTATAGAAATGTCAATAAATGTTCCCATACTTTGGATGTATCAGATGTATTCCACATAAAGTTAGCCTCCAAAGACTAACACTATTGTTAAATAAAAGAAGTTGAGAATAGGGACAGATATCAACCTTTGGATCCAGAAAATTAGCACCAAACTCATAATGTGCAGTAGGGACTTTGATAGCGCCCGAAGATGGAGAAGGAACTTCCACGGATCCCATAAACACACTGTTAGATGGTTGTTAGGTCAAAGGACTTAAAATTAATACCAGCAGCATATCGAACCAACCAACAAAAATAGAGTAAAAGCCACCTATGACTGAGTGAAAACTTCTGATTGAGTCCCTTTGTGAAGTCAAATCGCAATCCTTCAAAGAGCTCTGGTTTCAAAGACACTGCAGCAGTAATTACAAAAGAATGTTTAAAGAGAACTGGAAAATGTCCTGGTGACACATTGATAATCATTGTCTTTCCTATGACATACCTATATTTAACTGTTTGGTACACCATAGTTATTTAAGCAGAATGGATATTTTTTTTAGCTATGGCATATTTATACATAATTTTTCGAATAGATTATGGTCAATTTTTATAACGAACCATACCAGGTATACCATATCGACCCAAGAAGGTATCAGTACTGTATGGAGAGTCGATATACTGCCAAATTGTGCAACTAGGTCTTACCCCCAGCAACATATCATGTGACAGTATGGGAGTGCAGTGCACCATACGAATCCAACTCATACCAATAAGCTACCAACATGAGGTCCACTATCAAGATTGAAAACCTTGGTTCGCACAATCAGTAAATGACTTCAGAACATCATGAACGTGAGGCTGCCATTTCTTTAAAAATGTCCCGTGAAAATAACATTAACATTGCACTATCTTGGCTCTAGAATAGTAAACTACAACATGATTTTGAATGTCTACTGCAGCCATTCTCCAAGTTTTAGCTTCACAAAGAAATTCAGATGTCACATGAGTTTTGCGTATAGAATTTTTTTTAGGAAAAAGTATCGCATTCAGGAAGATCGCTTCCAAAATCAAGGGACTTCTCGAGCATCTCTCCAAATACAACTTTGGAAGAAGAAATTTCTCAAAAACTCTAAAATTTACCCCCCTTAGAAAGTGGCATTTAATTCCATATATAAAAAGTAATAGGAGGGACATTATCCCCTTTAAACGCTCAATAGCATAGCCAAAGAAATATTTTAAAAAATGCCACACATAATGGTTCCAGAAAACCTATTTTGCACAATGCACAATACTCAAACATCTCTATTAGAGGTGCAAACCTATCTTGCCTATACATTTGTGTTTGGCTCCAAATATCAGTGTTGGACATGTATTTGAGTCAGACACAAATCGGACACCTGGATACTTATGAAATTCTATGATTTATCACTTTTAAAGTGGCAAAGAGTTGAACTCTTCCAACAATGAGATTGACCTTCCATTTTCATATTAGAAGTGAGTATATATTCTCTTTAGTGATTGGGCAAGGATGTAGATATGAAAATAACTTTATAACATGTTATGTTTATTATATCTTTAAGTTGATTGGGAATTTGAATGGGAAACATGTTTATTGAAATATTAAACAAATTAAAGTTATAAATTATGTAATTTAGTTAAAAATTATAATCCTGCATATCCCCGTATCTTCTTTTTCCATCTTGCCAACTCAAACACTTGGATACACACCCAAGAAAATCTGGAGCAAATACGGTGTAATTTAAAGCTCAAGCATGAAAAGGAACTAATAAGAAGAGAGCTCAGAATTTGTGTCAAGGATTAGAAGAGAGAAAGACAGAACTCCTAAAAATTCAAGTGAATGTTGTGGGGAAAGACTCGGATAAGTTTGCAGATGAACAAGGTAACAATTTGCAACAAGGGACAGCAAAATAAGAAGGTTGGAAAGCCAATACTATATGGTTAACCACAATGTCTGACATTCATGTCCTTCCTGCAGCAAAGACTCGATTTTTTTCTTAAAAATTTAATTTCACAGCCAACTGCAATGAAACTGATTAATATTAAGTTTAACTATCAAAATGCAACTATCACAATCTAGGACCTCATCCAAAAAAGCTATCTGGAAGGTATTATTTTGAGGCGAGTCCATCCATACTCCCATGTTCAAGCTCTGTTGTCCTCGTCAGGCTAAGGGTTCAAATACATTTAAATTTAATCACAAGCACCACAATAGGCCCATATTCAATCTCTATAAATCTGTATTGCAATGTTCCGTAGTCTGCATAGGCTATGGGTTGAGTCCGCTCTCATACCATTTGTCGTAACTCAAGACCTCACCCAAAAAAACTACAAAGATATTTTTGGATTCTTTAGTCCTGTATAAGTACTCAAGATCTACCCCGCGAATGGGAAGAATAAATTATCATTTTCCTTCGAGAGTCCACCGAACACACATGCATCGTCAATCTGATCTAGAAAATTCAACAAATTTCAAGTATAATCTGCAAATATGACACGCATTCAGGAAAATTAACAGAAACCTAAACCTCGGATTAGAAAAGAATCAAAAATGGATATCAAAAACAAGAAACATGGAGAAACCGTCAGACGCCAAGAACTTACTCAAAGCTTCCCTCTGGATTTCCTCAAAGGGAACGGGGCAAGGGAGGTTCAGATAGTCGACCTTCCTCTTGCTCTTATCCTCCGCCTTCGGTGGAAGAGCCACCGCCAAGCCGACCGGAGGCGGCGGCAGTGGAGGGGTGGCGGCGTCGCCTACGGACGATCCCATCCCTTGGGGAACGAATGCGTCCCGATCGAGCAGAGCGGATCGGGAGAGCAACGAGACGATGGAAGAGAAGGAGCGGCGGGTAGTGAGTTGGGCCGCTGCGGAGACGAGGGGTTTTGGAGGGTTTCTTTTACTGTGGTTTGGTTTGTTTGGGCCAAGGAACAAGAAAATACGGCCTTTCGCTGGTGCCGACTTTTACAGATGGTGAATTGGCAGCTATGGTGCCGACTTTTACAGATGGTGAATAGTGAATAGTAAATGCCATCTGGAGGAGGACACCGGGATATTTTGGCCATGGTGAGTAATGGGATGGCATTTCAAGCTAAGCATATATTCAAAAAAGCCAATAGAGTCGCGGACTAGATAACTTCTTATGTGGCCTGTTACTCCAGGAATACCCTGTGGACTAAAAAGGGAGAGTTACCTCGGACACTCTAAAACTTGTTCTTTTCTAATTTTATTAAGTATATTCATACTCATAATATATGAAATGCCCGTTTTAGTAAAAATAAATAAATAAATAAATAAATGTCATCTCCACCGATACAAATAGGAACTTCAAAGCTGTGAGGGATGGTATCGTCTTGAACCGGAACTTATTCCTTCCAACTTATTTAACTGAATAGCACTTTTTTAGTCTCAAAAAATATTTTTGTAGAGTAAAATATATATTTTTGAAAATTTAGTATCTGATAAGTATTTCCTTCGTTTCCTTAGCATTTATTTACGATTTACTTCTTTGAAAAAATAGGTTTTTTTTGGTTTTTTAGTGCATGAAATATTACTGTAAATCCCCAATTCCTTGGCCAAGTTACTCCTCTTAATCCGGCTCATCCGTATCTTTTTTTTATTATTTTCAAATCAGATTCAGTGTAAAAGATGATTAATGAGTATGAAATATTACTTGCAGTCCAATGAAAACTTAACACTACATCTACTGATGCGATTGAGAATCATTTCAACTAGCAGAATTCAAAATCTTGGATGCTGATGCCAATGCGGATACAGTTACTGTGGATACTAGAAAAATTTTAAGGAAAGCGACTGATGGGCTGATACTAGTGTCCTCAACTGTATATGATGATGCTTGGCCTTCAAGTTCGCATAAGCTTGCTGGTCTTTTGCTTCTATGGATGTGTCAAGTATTTACCCAATCATGTAACCGATGGTAAAATGATGAATTCAATTTTTTTTTTCCAGTTCCAATCATAATAAATTCTAACATGCCATTCTGATTTTTATCATGCAGCTTAATGCTATCGATAGAGGTCTTATGATTTCATTTTTCATTTTTTATTTTTTATGATCTCTTTTTTCTTTCACAAGAAAAAGGTTACAGAATCAACAAATAGCTAAGACAAGGTTTTCTGATCTTTGTCGTGGCTACAGAGATTGCCAGGTCAAACAAACAACCCAAGGTTGGCTAAAATAGATGGACAAAATGCTTCATTAGATATGCCGCAGATGTTCTTGCGATTGTTTTTTGGAGCATTGCTATCTATCACCCAGCAGATCGCCGCTCAGTTTATGGAGCTGATGTGGCAGTTGGCGATTTGATATGGCAGGCTGATGTGGCAGTTGAAGATCGGTATGGCATACAGATCACAGAATTACCAAATGCTCAGGGAAATGAATGACTTGGTGAACGCCAATCCCAGGATTACAGAACATCACTTAGACCATATGGTTGTCAAAAAATTCAGCCAACTGTTTACAAGAGAAAATAAGGCAACAATCCAAATATCAATTAGACTTCTGATTCCCACCCAGCAAATGGAGGACAAAAATTATTGATGCCTTTGTCGGATTCCGTGCACTAATCCATCGTCATATTGCGCCTCCTTAATAATAGGTCTCACTGGAAAAGATCTTGAAGATCGATGATATCGGCAAGGACTCCAGCAGCTGTAGTGTCGTTCCCTGCTCCTGCTCCCTGGATCACCAAAGGTGAGTCCTTGTAACACCTGCTGTATATTTCAACCTGCAAAGTTGAATGTAAGTTGTGTTTAGTCAGCCATGTCTAAAGGAAATTCTTCTATATGATCGAGGATGAACACAGCATCACGAAGTATGGGCACACAACTAGGGCTTACAATGTCGAAAGGCTAAATTAGCATACAGTTTAACAAGCTAACGGATGTGTTGATATAACATGATGGAAGACCAAAGAAAGAGAAAAAAGGAGGGGAAAAGGAGAGCCACGACTATTGAGAAACATCTAAAATGCAAAAAACAATCTGTATGACGATTTCTCAGCACGAGAAATCTTAAAATTTCAAAGATCTAGATATGCCCTCAAGGGAAATATAGATAGGGAGGATTTTAGCTTTCCCCTCTACTTCAGCATGGAAAAGTTTACAGCTTAACAACTTGAAGACTGAAAACTTTAAGGAGATTTATGTTGAATAAGGATTTCTGTGTATGACATTGAAAGAAATTATAATAATAATGGAAAACTAATGAACTCGCCTTGTAGCAATATTCCTACTTTATCATCAATTTTCTCTTTTTTATTTTTTTTTCTTTGGGGGGCAGGGGGGTGAGTAGGGCTTGTTCTAAGTTTCTATCTACAAATTAACAGGCCCAAAAAAACTACCTTCTTGCTAGGTCTACTGAGAGATTTTAAGAATTTATTGCTGGGCCCCAACTTACCTCAAAACGTAAAAAGGTGATGAGCCCGAGAAGATATCTTAAACAATCTTTGCCGATGGTCTTGACAAAGTTGCCCTTGCAATATTTAAAATACACCAAATAGGATGATCCTGCTAGGCATAATGGAATTTTTCAGTAATCGTTCAGGATGTTAAAGTATTTTTTTAATAGTTTTAAATATCAGTGTTACTTCTAAAATCAATCATGATTTCATTTCAGAAAAAAAAAAATGCCGGCTTTGCACATTTTCAATGTCTAGTATAGTAGTTTCTTAAACAAAGCAGACAAAAAATGCTGTAAAATATAATCTCTGTCTAGACTCTAGAGTTTGTGTATAACCATCTCAATATCCTATAGAACTTTGTGCAGTCCACAAGTCAACCATCTCAGTCACTAAAGAAATGCATTGCAGGAAATTTTTGTTGCGTTCCAGCTTTAATGATGTCTAATCTGACATAACATCCTCATGGCCTACCCTGCTTAAATGTAACATGAAAGGACCAACAAGAAGAATCAGGTTGATTCAAGATCTAGCAATTGAAATCCTTAAGTAGATTTCCATTAAATTCGTTGAGCAGGAATGAATTAGCTTTCACATATGCAGCATGCAGAGCTTATCTGCCGTGATAAGAACGTAGTTCCACACCTACACCCGTACAAAGATTTTTGAGATATACCATTGTAAAGAAACTAACATGCGAACTTGACATTTTATTCTGCCAACACTCCACAACTTTGCCATCTGTAACTGTCTTAGGCAATGTCTACAAGATTTACCTAATGACATCCATGTTTAAGAAAAAGAACATGACATATGTTTGTACAAGAAGTGTGGACAAAAGAAAAATGACCAAATAATAGTTATTGCATGAACAACATAAAACGGAAAGGAACATAAAAAGGAAAACAGCATACCACATTGTCACTTCCTCTCAATCTCCCCAATGGAGAATCCTTTGGAAGCTTTTGTAAACCAACCTCGCACCTGCAAGGGGAAAATGAGCCATAAATATCAAGAAAAGAGAACAATATTTGTCCTTCATATCAGTAATCTAAAGCCTAAACTGAACCTTGTTTCAACCTAACAATAAAAAAATCAAATGATAAAACTTCATTATTAAGTTACCTAGGTTGAGTAAGTGACATGCTATAGACTAATATTTTGTCTCGGTACCAGACCCTACAATGGTACCCTACAGGCAAGGGTCGGTATAGTATGGTACACCCCCCCCCAATACCGCCACATGGTACAATGTTGGAGTCAGCACATGTACCATATGTTGGTAATGTATGTGCCATACTGGCTGGTATGGTTTAGTACATAAAACCTTGCTATAGACATTGGTCGGCACACTTCTCATAAAAATCTTCACTATTGGGGTCTAGCCTTTTTTCCTGATCTTGTCCATCTCCTCTCTTCTCCAACATCAAAACACAGCCCCTCCCATAGGCCACCACAATTTTTGCCACCTTCTTTCCTCTTGATTATAGTGATCCTCCAACCAAATCTTTCTCTAGTACCACCTACCCATCGCTCTCCCATCAATCACCACAGCCACCTTTGCCATGAAGGTAAGGCATATTGAAGTTTTATATACATGCACCACTGAGGACCTTGTGCTATGTAGATTTCTTGGGAGCATCCTACTTTCATTTTCTATCTTTAGGCTGTGTAACAAATAAATATAATGGAGACCGAGAAAGAATTAAAGAGAACATCAAATCTTTTTATGATTATATGAAGTAACCCCCAAAATAGATCTTAATGAAGTCCTAGGATACATGGAAATATAATGAAACTTGGCACATTTATTTTCTCATTGAAAATCATCTTTAAGTAAACTAGAAGAATACCTTGATCCCTCAATCATACAAACATAGCGAAGGACTTTCCCTTTTGAAGAAGCCACTCTAACTCTTTCTTGAAAATCTCTATCAATTGATGAAAGACCACATCTGAGGAAATCTTCTGCGGACATCGAGTTAGGCCCCAATTCATCAGGGTACAAACTATCAACCTGAAAAGCATAAATGATAAAGAAATATATTATAATGGCTAGTTTTAATATTATTTTGTCGGTCAGCTTTCTATTCAAGTAATTTCTAGAGCTTATGGTAAGCTGAGTCCCATAACCTCAAGTTTGCACAAACACAGTCCATAACTGCAATAAAGCCTCAAACTCAACTTTCATAGGTTGCAAATTCATAAAAAACCTATTGAAGGAACAAATATAAGTAGGGTGTTGCATGAACCTTTATGTCATTCATGTTAATCTGCCGTCCAAGAAGTCGAGCAAGGATCAAAGCCTGTTTCCATACAAACCATGAAAAATATTATCTGGGGTACCAACTCCTTTTGGACGAGGAATAAAATAAACGTCCTGATTTTCCAAATATTCATAAACAATCAATTGCGCCCAATCACTTGCAATTAACCAACATTTATATTAGCTACTAGTACAGCTAAGCTCTTTCAAGCAAGGAAAAGTATAAAAAATGTTGTGCTTGAATATCTTGGATTAATAGATACAAACAAGTATTAAGATAAGCTAACAAACAAGCATAGATCTTTTTGTCGAGCTCAAGCATGACTCACATATTAAGCTGAAAGACAAACTCAGGTCCAAGTATAACTCAGAAGAGGAATGATTCGTTTATCTACATAAAGCTAGAAAAGTAATTAACCACAGAAACCCTCAACTAGTGCAATATATAGAAGATAAATTTTCAGACCTTTCTGGCCACATCCATCCCACTGAGGTCATCACGTGGATCTGTCAACATGAAAAGTAACAACTGTCAATTACATCATCAAGACATCAACCATTTTATGTCAGTAATCAAGCAAAACATAAAACATAGCATGAAAAGGCAGCTCTCCAAGAATAGCATGGTGCTTTGATACTTGTAGCAGGAAGTAAAACAAAATGAGGATGTACTAAGGACGGATTCTCTCTCTTGTTCTATTATTCAGCTAATTTGATAAAAGCTTCAAACTCATTTGACCAAACAAAACAAACTAAAGAGTCCTTTAGTACAGAATGATATACACATTGTCCCCAAAAAGGGCAAAAAAGACTTTGAGAGGACCTCATTGGGCAATCATTTTATATATGTGCATCAAAAAACACAAGAATAGCATGACAGGAACAATATCATAAATAGGACATATAAAGCACAATATACATTACCGGAGTGAAGCATTCATGAATTTATCTGAAATAATAGACTGATAAATATAAGGCGGAGTTATATAGCAAAAACAACATAAGTAAATGCTGAGATACGGCTTTACATTATACAGGACATAGAATAGTGGTCATGTAGCTCTAAGAAATAAATGCAGTCCAAGAGTTATACATGACAAGTCAATAAACCACATTAGATGGGATGTATCCTAGGTTCAAAAGGATGGCACTAATGCCAGCTTTAAGCCAAAAATTTCAGCTTTCTTAAATTGACGTCATTTACATTAGGAAGTTTTCAAAAAAAAAAAAGTCAAGACAGTACAATGATAATGATTATTTGGCAAATAAAATAATTAAAACCATTAATACTTTGTGAAAAAACTAGTAGGAATTTTTTAGCAGAAATTATAATAATCATGTAAAGGGACTATGTAGAAACGTTTTCATGAAGCAATAAAATAAAACTCATAACAATCAAAATAAGTGTTTGTAAAAGAAAAAAATAAGTAACAACTAAAGACTTTGAGATCATGTTATGGGCAATATATGTTATCATGTATCAGGTTATAACCACTCAAAGGTCCAATATGACAGTTAATAGATAAATTTATCTCATGATGTGAGGAAGATATATTTCACAAAAATTGTATTAATCATGTAAGATAACTGCTAATTGTAAATTATTGGAGACATTATTTCTTAATAAGTAATAAAATAAGAATGCAGAAATGCAAATACAAACAATTAAATAAACTGTTGAAATTTAACCATGAAATCAAAAGCTACATATAGTACATAAACTATACGTGTGGTCATAATTGGATCAGGAAAGGCATTTTTGTAACAAATTATGTCAATGAATGCATGATAATGATGCTTTATACCTTACAATGGATTTTTTTTTTTAGAACAAAATGTAAAAGTGATGAATGATATTTTTTGAAGTAATAACGATAAACTAGCCATCAGTTGTGCACATCTAAGCTGTCAAAAAATGCATAGAATAAATTATATGACTGGTAGAAACTTCATTTAATCAAGCCATTATCCATACTACGCAGAATTTAATTTTTTTTAACAATTCAAAAAAGTAAAGTAGTTTCCTTTTGTACCACAATTGTTGGGAAAGATAATTAACCCCATTCCAGCTGAAAAAAAATTATATCTTATGTCAATTCAACCCTCCACTTCAGTTGAGTTGAACAAAAGAAAACCAGAATATTTTGTTTTGACAAACTTTAATCATGGGAGATCATAAAATGGCTTTTCTTCTTTTTATATGTACAACATCAGAGTTGCTCTCTTTTACCTCATAATATTGGAGAGGTATTTTGGCCACCTTGCAGGTCTCAAGGAGGTGCATGTGCACATACACACATGTGCCTGTGCATGCAAACAATCTTGAAATTTGAAATCAACTTGCTGTAATTTTGTTGCCTAGTGTTTCAGGTTGGCACTTTTGACTTCTGCTCCACTATACAAAATATTGCTTTGATTCCTCTTTAGATGAGCATTAACGAGCTCATCAAATGTACCACAGATACATCATTTTCTCCTAAGAGGAGAGATCAAGGCACAAGAAAGGTGTACTTGACATGGTGAAAGGAGAACGGAGACAAAGATATGTATCGAGAAATAAATACCTTTCTTTTCAAATGATTTAATCATCCTATTCTAGAACTTTTGCAAGTATTCAGCATGTTAAAAATGATTTAAACATCGTTGTGATGAATGAGACAACGTTACTCACTGCTCAAAACTAAGATTTACAAGGAATCTTAAATCCTACCTGGCTCTGTGAATCCAAGACTTTTAGCTGCTTGAACAACTTCGCTGAACAACTTCCCAGCCTCAACTTCACTCATAACATACCCTAGGGTACCTTTAGAACAGTTGCAGGGGAAAGAAAATATGATAACTACAAAAAGAATGGATTTGATGCATCAATACAGTTATGTTAAATAATTACCACTCAAACTCCCAATAATACGATATATGGGGTCCCCTGATGCAAGTAGACGGGTAACAGAAGCTATCACTGGAAGACCAGCTCCAACCTAGAAATCAAAAGATTACGAAGTTCTGTAGGTTAGAATTTTCACTCTATACAAGTAATATCCTGCATACATGATACAACTACTAAACTAAATGGTCACATACCAAAAAAGATTGCTAACAAACACCTCATAAAGTTAAGAGGAAGTGTGTGGACAAATAGCATGGTATGCATTTATCTGGCAGGATTGAAGAAGATGAAGAAGAAGATACCAATTCACTTGCTCAGAAATTGTTGATATTTACAAGTTTTGACGGGCTTCCACACAGAAAGCTGAAGCATCACATGAGAAAAATGCTAAAAGACCAAAAATGTGTGGGGGGTGGGGGGGAGGGGGGGTGTATAGACAGGGAGGGAGAAGAGTAGAGAGAGACATACACAACAAGAACACAATGTAGACCAAAATAAGATACATGACATTGACCAGGATAAGGTACATAATTACCAAGAAATACAAAGGTTAATAGAACAGAAGAATTCCACAATTATAACAATATCTAAATAACATCACAAACATTCATCATGATAAAGGTTATTATAACATGAGGAATGGTGAGGCAGTGCCTTTAGACTATTTGACATCCAAAAAGAATAAAAAGAACAGACAAACAAGAGGAAGAACAACTACAGTTGGTGGAATTTGTGAACTCCCAAAAATTTTAGGAAAAAGAAAAGCCTGTGTCATGTAGAGGAGAAATGTTATTAGCAAGTATTTTGGTGAACATCTTGTCAGCAATATTGTGCTGCAGAACGAAAATCTAAAACTCTAACCTTGGGAGAAACTAGAAGTATCCATAAAGCAAAATCGTTCTTCTTAGAATCTAGAAAAAAATTGAAGGTGATAACATCACTATCCAACACATATGATAATGCTCAAAGTTACACAAATATTAGCTTGAACAAGGAGAAAAAATGGTTTTGCATTGTTACGTAGTTTGGGCAATTTTCATTCATATTAAGAGGTCGATAAACTCAAAAAAAAAACCAAGCTAGGGGGTAAAAGATCTAGCTGAAAACAAGAAGTAGAAGGACTTATCTAATCACTAAATGAGGCAGAAAATCAAATCAAATAAACAGATCAGCACATACAGTTGACTCAAATCGAATGTGGCGGAAATTTGAGATTAGCTTTTCATAAGCTTCCTGCAGTAAATGCAACTACATTAGTTATATAGCAAGCAACAAATCTTTAAACGGGAAGAAGATAGAGAGACGTTCACTATTTATGATAAATTGTGGAAGAAATCAAAGATGGCCATACAATTCCACAAGTTAGTGGCTTCTTGTTTGCCAGCACAATACAACAACCAAGATCAACAGCTTGTTTCAATATATTGACAGTCTCGGAGCTGGCAGAACAGTCAGCTACTACAAGACCTGTCAAGAAAGTAAAAGAACCCAAAGTGAGAAGAGTCGAACAACAGAGCTAATTGTAACAAATGAAGGATCCATTTGTTTAATATTAACAGTCATGGAAGACTCGCACAGATTAACATGCCAGATGTTAAATTTTTCCTGTTTGCCTTTAACATTATGCTTAAAGTTTAGCAACATTGGCCAATGAAAGATTAGTAGTTTCTGACATTGGAAACAACCATAACATTCAAAAAAAATACCGAGCAACACCTGAGCTCAGAAGCTACAAACCAGTGGATCTGCCAAGAAGGCCAGCAATATCAATAACCTTATCCATCATTTCTGCGTCCTTAAATATTTGGCACTGACCTGAAATCAAAGTATCCAAAGCCCAAAACAAGAACAGCTGAAATCAATAAAAGATGTAAACTTTACTTTCCACTGTTAGTTTGATACTCAATCAAAAGCAAGTCATATGTATAGTGGTGCCAATAATCAACCATCAGATCCATGTACTAAAATTATAAAATAAACAGTATAAGACCAAAAAAATCACATGCCCACGGCTTCAAACTTGATGACCATTTTTTCCACAATTTCTAGAATAATCATATTAGTTATCTTAATACCGTTAGATTAATTTCACAGTCCTAAGATGCAAGTCCACAAAATGTTCAGATATTTACCTGAACTGGGCCAGGCACAGTGAGATTTAATTAGCTAATATTCTCAGAAAAAAACAATAAATTATGGTCAGTCACTGCTTTGAAAACATTATGACATCATGGAATATGCATCGATTCTTAAAGCCAACAGACTGAAAACTTTACAAATTCCACTACCGTAAGAAATATGAATGGGATTGCTCAATATGACCAAAAAAATCACGAAAAAACAACAAGTTAAAAACTTTTTTTAACAAAAGTGTTACATCGGGACATACCAAGTCTAAGCAGGGATGACAAAGAAGAACCGGAAGATTTCGCACGGCAAATTTCCATCAAAAAGGAATCTTTCATTCCCTTAGTCGCAACGTCGTCAACCACGAGCAAAGATCGGCTGTCGCAGACCCCCAACACTCGTAGTACCAAACCCTAATCAAAAGAAGATTACTTTAGAAGAAAGAAAATGGATAGAAGAGCAACCAATGTATTAAAACTCGGACAGGGTTTCAGAACAAGCGATTCAACTTAAAACCCTGGATTCGACGGATTTTCGAGAGAGAGAGAGAGAGAGTGCCTGTTGGGAGTGGAGAGCTCTGCAGTTGACGACGTGCTCGAGAAGCTGACGACCGACGCCGCCGCAACCCAGCAGCAGAACGGGAATGCTCTTCATCTTCTCCGCTCTCTTTTTCCTTTCTCTCCGTCGGCTGGTTGCCTAGTCGCTTGCCGTAAGCTTTGCCCGCCGTTTCTGATGTCTGGGGTTGTCGATTTATAGGACAATGTCTAGGAAAAGTTTGCGTAGGATCACTCGGGAAGCGTCGCCGTCACAAATAAATCTACTAGAATCGTTGTTATTGATCATTATAGCAGCTATAATGGCTCTTATTTGTCCAGATTTATTTAGTATTATTTGGAATTTATATAACGCTTATATATTTATTGTTATGCATCACTGTGATGAAAAATAAAGATTAAAATACAAAAATGACAAACATGAATTCTTCAAATAACTGTTAAGGTAAAGATTTTGAATTTAACAAAATATATATTGTTTTACATCAGTGGATTCAAATGCTATATAACAACTATTGTTTTTGTTATAAAATGACTTGATTTGTAATAGAATGGTAATCAGATGTTGCTATATAATTTCTTGTCATACGCTTATATAATGTAAAATGACATGTAGGATGACATAAAAGGTGGTAGAAAGAAAACTAACAAAAAATTCTTTTTAAGATGTCTAAATTTTTTAAACAAAACCATAGGATATATGTTCACCGGACACATCAATAATAAGCTCATTCAGGTATTGATGGAGCTTCTAAGTGACCTTCTAAAATTTTTGGATGGTCTGGTATGTTATAAAAGGATAACATGCCTGATTTTGGATATCTAATGCATGGTTTTAGATATTTGTTACCATTCTTCAACAACCAATTCCAAGAAACCGACCACATGCCCGAATTATGTTACATGTCATCCTTTGAGCAAAAAGTTAGGGTGTGATTTCAAGCCTTCCTTTGATCTCTATCTAGCAAAATCTGATTCTGCAACCTCAAGCACCCTAAATAACCACCAATCAATCATCTCGAAGGCAAACAATCAATCATCCCTCATCTCGCGATGTGACAAATATGATGCTTTAGAAGATGAAGGACAATCTATCCCGCTTCGAGATAAATGACGTAGCAACTATTCAGAAAAACAAAATCTTCTTTAATGCAAAATATATACCACAAAAGATCCCAACTCATAAAAAATAGGTGGACTCTTAATCACCTCCT
>JAOXJJ010000139.1:3298491-3359306 GCA_025769935.1 Phoenix roebelenii | reverse complement strand
TATATAGAGAGAGAGAGAGAGAGAGAGAGAGAGAGAGAGAGAGAGATTGGCTACAAACTTTATGTTTACTTTTTTGGGAAAAAAAGTTAATAATTATACTTAGATAATAGTAAAATATAATAGCATGCTTTTAAAACAATATATTTCTATACCTACTTGATAATTAGATTAGATATTATTAAAATTAATAAATCTTGATTTCTAGATATTTTTTTATAGTGTTGATTCAACCATATAAATTTTGAATCTGAGTAGTTCATAATTGATTTCCAATTATTAACTTCTTTTTCAAGAAGTTAATGTAAAGCATATTCTGCAACTCGGGGAAATAATCGGCACGCATCCATACAAAGCGCCTTCAGCTGCAAATCTAGCTTGCATGGCGTCCAGCCCAAGAAAAGGAGAATTACGATGAAGCTATCAGAAAGCCAGCGTTCAGACTTCATTAGACATTGTTCTTGAATCCTGTAGTGCTAATATGATGAAAATTAACCATGCTCCATTCACATTTTCAGACCAAAAGAGAATACAGACCCAGGCTCCTAAATTAGACCATTGCTTAAAATCCAAATCATAAGCTTAATAATCCGATGTCGCATCCAATTGTTGACCGCAGATAACTTGGAATTACAGGTCATAGCTCTGTGTACTATGAGCCTGAACAAATATTGCCCACAGTCACCATTCTGCAGCACTACCAGCAAGCTAAATAAGAATTCTACTGTAAAACTCAAGCTCTAAATTCATGACAATTGGCATTTCATGCAAAGCAGCAGACGTTTCAACAGAAAGAGGGGAAAAAATAAAAAAAATAAAACCCACCTTTCAAAAACCCTAGTCCGACATGAAAATTAAGCTATAGAGTCATATATTGGCTATTCCATATTAGGCACCAAATGACCGCATGATCTCTCTTTAATCACTGATCTCTTCTCCTCCTGCTTTTTTAGAACTCTCTCCAATAGAATTTTCCTTGCTCAAATGGTTAAAATCCACTTTCATCCTCATCAATGACACCATCACTGTTGTCTTTGCTGGATCCACTTTCTCAATTGTTAACTACATTCAAATCTTTTTGACATTTGATTTCCTCAATTAAGAAATTTTTGCTGGCTCTGGAATCATCAATGTCCACACTATTCAAGGATGGATTCTTCTTTAAACCAATTTCATTCTCCAGTCCTGCATCTTTTACTGTAATCTCTGGAAATTCCAAGGGCCTATCACGCAACCCATTGAAGAAAGAATTTAAGGTCATAAACCTGAAAACTTGCAACAGCTGGATATTGTCTCTCTTTATCTCAGTGTTCAGAAGCTTCTGCAGAAGGGTTGGTTCCCTTTTCTTGACAGTGGGAGAAGAATCAGTGGATACCTCATTTTTTAATTTTGGCCTTTTACCATTCCACTTATCCCGACCATGACTACCTCTCTTCTTATTGTATTTATTGGAAAATCGATCAGTCACATGCAGTTCTTTCCTCTCATTTTCATTTTCAGGAGAAAGATAATTGGGAGGTATTTCAGCAACTTCAACACCTAGTTCTGCCTGTTTGGCTAAAACTTCCTTCAATTGCTGCACAGAGGTAAAAATAGGTTTGTTACAAGAAGAAATTGCAAGCACCTAAAGTTGTTTATTCAAAAATAGAAAGAATAAAATCCACATAAGAGGATGAAAATGCCATTGACCATTTCAATGGTTGAGCACTATTCCCTAATGGGAGAAGTATGAATCCTCTTGGTATTAAGAATTCTATTAGTATAGCATATTCAGTCTGTCTGAACCAGTTTTGGCCACAAGAAAGGTAAAAGCAACTGCAATGGAATACCTGGCAGCGGAGTTTGGCATCACTATCAGCATCTTCATTACTTGTGCCGCTTCCAGTCAATTTCTGCAACACAAATATACTGTCTGACTGTCAGTTTATGATGAATGAAATGCATAACACTCCCTCGTGTTGTTATATTACCTTTTCTATGTTAGCTCTGGTTGGAAAGTTCTTTCTGCGTGCTTCACGCCATTGTTGGATTTCATTTTCAGTATAGCTTACAGGAAGGCACCTTCAAGAGAATTCATATAGTAGGAAACAATTGAGAAAACTGAAAAGGAAAATGCATTGTGGTGTGCAAACATGTAAAATTGAAGGCATATTGAATGGCAAACTCATAAATGCTACAAATACTAGTCACAAGTTTGTAATTCGAGTATACAGGCCCGATGAATGCTTAAGCTTTTGCAAGTTTGCAAGACACAACACCCATGCACAAGCACATGCGCATGCGTAGACACCCATAAATGTGCATGCACGCACGTATGCACAACAAGCACCCACACGCAGACACACATACACAAACATACTAAACCGAAAATGGATACCTTTTGCTTCCAGCTGTAGCTGGTTCACTACAGTTTGCAAGCTGAGGTTTTCTTTCTCTCCATCTGTCCTGACCTGCTTGAAGCAACGAAAGCAACAAAAAACAAAGATTTGACGTCAGTGATGCTCGTACAGAATTAAAACCATCCTGAAATTCGCCACAATCTAAACTCTACAATCGTATAGGAAAAGCTTTGATGCAAAATGGCAAGCACCGTATCTACAAATTATGACAACATTGTGTTAATGCCCGTTCACAGCAAGTAGCATCACTAAGAAGATACAACCAAAAATAGTTTTCAGTAGTTTCATTTGTTTGATAAAAAATAGTTGGCAAAGCCGATATCATTTAGTTCAAACAAAACAGAGGTAAATAAAAAGACTGGTACAAAAGTTCAACAGATGTTTTCTAATGTAGGTATATGGTGAATGGTACTCCAACAATTTGTGGTCAGGGTATTAACTTATTACCTAAAAATTACAGTGGTCTCCAGAGAATTGCTTGAACAATTAAATCACATATTTGTGCAGATATACGGACTAAAGTCAATTTGCTGGATCTAAGGCATATCACAGCCTGAACTTACATTATCCTCAGGATGGGGTTCCAGGGACTTATTGGCAAATTTTGATCATGCTTTGATCCGGTTGTTGACATTCTAGACAGAACAAGAAAATAAATAACAAAAAATTCATGCTCCCAAATAATTGCGTACCTTAAGAATTCACTTTACTTATTTTACAAATGCAGCTTAGAGAAATTTGCGTGCAAATGTCAGAAATCAAAAACTTTTCTACAACTAATATTAGTACTCTCAATCTGCAAGCCCAATTGTATAGATGATGAGAATATCAAGAATTATAACAAATGCCCAGAAGGCACGCGATCAAACCCCTGATGCACACTATTTTCTCATGTGCATTAAATTCTTTAGTACTTTCCAACAGATGGGATCATAAAACCCGGCTAGGCTACCAGAAGAAAAATCAACATCACATAGCTAGTTGGGTTTTGAAACTCTGGGAAAAAAAAGTCTTATTATTTCCACCACCTTCACGCCTCAACAAATGGCATCAGATAAGCATATACTAATATGGAGAAGATGAACGGCTAAATGTTTCTTGTACCATATGCGTTAGCAAGTAGAAGTCTAGAACTAAACTACCCAATTGCTGGTTGCTCTCTTTTTCATTGTGCTGTGATTTAAAGAATTTTGAATAATTCTCCCTGGGTGCCCTATGGGCACATTCATTATTCCCCTAACACTACTTACTTAAAGAAGCCGAACACCAAGGAAAGGATATGCTATATGGAGACCAGATTGGGTTTCTAAAGATGCTTAAACAAAATTCAAATCCAGGGATCAAAACTTTTATACCAGATTGGACTTCTATACGAGGTTAGGTCTCGATACCAGATTGGGTCTCTTCAGGAAATTCAAAACAATTCTTCCAAAATCACTTCCTACTTATTGAGCAGCCCACAAATTTCATCACAGTGACTCACCCCACCAGGCACTGCCAATCTATTTATTGGAGAACTGACGGTCTGTAATCTATAGTGCAGTTGAAAAAGAGAGGTGAATTTATGATTGTTTAAAAAAATACATCATTGTTTTTATAGTGTAATTCATGCATTGCATGAGAACCCATGTTATTGCAAAAATATGCAATGGCCTGTCGCTCCACAATAATGAATTGTTGCTACTTCTCAACACTTACACCTCATGATTATACCAACCAAACAATACAGTAATTTCATCTTACATATATCATGCTCATGTGATACAACAAATTTAATCAGAACAGTATCTCACTTAATCTACATTATACCATAGGTGTGTAGTTTGTGTCTTTCATCAACAAAACAAAAGATTAAAAGCCTAAAAGTTTATTAATAAGGAGCATGCAGCACTGTACCATGTAAAGTTTACAACCTCATTTTCCCTTCCATCATATTGTTGGATATTAAAAAGAACGCTTTTAAATTATGATAACAATTATTATCAACAATTGAAGAACATATGCTGCAAATTGCAATAGACATGACCTCTTCTACAAGGACTATTAAATGGTCCCCCACTTCCATTTGGATTTTTTGAGTGATGAAGTTGAGATTTCCGGAATCTGCAAATATTAAGAGTTTAAGACAAATTTCAAGCTAGAAGATTTAGAAGCAAAGTACTGAAATAAAATAGAAGGCTGGTCTACCTCATATGTGATGATTCTCTTTTTCCATATCCATGAAGATTTCTTGTGAAGTTCTTACTAGAAGAATTTTTAGAGTTAATATTTCTTTTACCATCTTCAACAGAATTCGCCTACAATGGAAATTCACACACAAAACATAAAGGCAAAGAAAAAGAGAGCCACCCTGGATATCTATTCGATTTGTCAGCAATTCAATACAGAATCTGAAAAAAGGATTCATTCAGCTGAGAGTCATTGCATCAAATTCATTGCAGAACTTTTAACTGAAGAAAAAAGAAGCTACAGCATATTTAAGGGGGAAACATATGTTTTTGACAGGATATAGAAGTATCATGCGTATTCTAGATGGATAATATGGTATATCCATAATATTGAAAACTCAGGGCAAGTCAGGCACCAAAGAGCAAAGATGAATATTACATTTTACCAGTTTGCAACTCTAGGTGGGATTTAGCAATTTTGTTCCTTATACAAGCTAATTATATTTTGTTGTCAAACAGAATACGTCAGCTTTAACACGTCAGATAACAAAAGTAGAAAAAAATAGCAACAAAAGTAGACTTCCAGCAGTCACAAAATGAACAGATAAAAAGTTGATGTTTTTGCACTTGCAGATGTTTTAAAAAGCAAATGTTAAATTAGTTCTTGCACACCTGTGCTGAAAGAGTAAGGGAAAAAGGGAATACAGTAAATCAATGCATGCAAACACTCACTTTCCCAAGTGATTGTGCCCATCAAAATTGATCAACAAGATCACCACAGGAAAAATAAGGTTGTCAGGTCTGGATGTTTAGAAGCTCCTTAAACTCTATCACTACAAGCATAATGCTTATTGTGTGAAGAAAGAGGAGAGTGAAAGAGCGGAAGCTGAGGAGGGAGTTCTCAATATTTGTAGGTTTACATAAGAAACAGCGATACATGAATTAATTGGATCTCATCTAAACCGGTTGTTCATGGGGAAATGATGTGAAACGACTTTTATCCAAAAAGAGTAAAGTAAAAAAATCTCCTTTTAGATTAATTGTTTTCAGCACAATCTTGATTAAACCAAAAGGATTCTGCAAATCCCAAATGGTTTTTGCATCCTTCTATTCAATGACAAAAAAATTGGAGTGCAGTGCAAAATTTATGTTCTTCTTAACCAATCCAAAGAATAGTTGGTCAATCAGCAAACTTATGAACTTGTTTAGTTGGATCAATAGTACTCCTTCAAAGGTTTTAAATCTTTTAATAAACAGATCTGCAATTGATATATCCAATCTTGTTTCAGGGTTTTTTCCATGCTAATTTGATATTAAAAAAAAGAAGAAGATAATAAATAAATAATGACTCATGAGGCGCTCTGCTGCCTCCTTCTAGGATCTTGGGCCTCCATTTGAAATTCGAGACAAAGGAGATAGCGGTGAAACTCAAAACTCATAGTGGAGCAGAGGCAAAGAATTTGCCTTGAAAATAATTTACACACTTTCTTCATGATCAATCAAAATTATATATCATGGATCTCTGGTCCAATTACAACCAAGGGGTTAAATCCTGGGACCATGCATCCCAAAGTTTTAGATCAGATTTACAAGATAGCTTAAATCTCATAAAAAGTTGACAACTATAGTCTTACTTTTGAACCTTACATATTGTATATGCTGGCACTAGCCACTTGATACGATGGTTGCTGTCAAATCAAGTTCTTATAATTCTAGTTTTGTGCATTTTATAATATTATATATATATAATATGTATATGTACACACACACACACACACACATGTATATATGCATATAGGCATATGTATATACATGAGTGATACTTTATTTATGTGTAACAAATATTTTAGCATGTTCACCATTTTTTAATATAATTTCAAATTTCAATTACAATCTCAGAATTTAAGTCGGAAAAATCGAATTGTAACATATATCCAATGGTTCCAAACAATACAAATTTCAAAATTTTGTAATATATTCCGTTGCCTCTTTTTTTTATCCATCTAACTCTTCTTATTTTTCTACTTTTTGACGTAAGTACAAGACTTGGACAAAAACCGGTGAAAACGACCAAAGCCAAAATTGGATAGGCTTAAACAAAAACCAAAATTGAGCTTTTTAACCTCAGATGGAGGAAGAGGGAAAGGAGAAGGAGAAAGTAAAGATGGGTAGTTAGATAGTTAAATTTCTATGCAATTTTATATTAAATGTTTAAATAACAAACTTGAAAGTTTGAATAACAAAGCAATGACATGCACCCATGCAAAAAAAGAAGAAGAAGAAGAAGGAAAAATCATGTTACAACAATTCATCCCAGTTAAGCAGTAGGTCTGCTTTATCAAATGAAGATGAGATGGCCAAATTATTATCAGTAAAAGACTTGGCATTTGTCATAAAAGAAAAGTTGAATAAAGCAAAGAAAAAAGAGAGTTTCTTTTCCACTCACCCAGCACTGGAAACATAAAAAAATAAGCAACAGCACAAGGAAACAAGAAATTGAGAATTACCGTATCAAACGACATATACAATGCACCTATTTAGGCATTCTTATCCAAAAAAAATCACAGAATAAATCATAACTACCTGAGGCCAGTGCCCACTTCGTTGCATATTCTTCCCATTCTGATGATTCTGCATTTGACCTCGGGAGATGGGCTTGCCATTCTGACCCACTGTATTTTTCGTGGCATTAAAAGCTAATTTCACACTACCGATATTAGTATTTGAATTACTCGTAGGCATATGAGGACTACCAACGAAGCCAGGGTTGTTAGATCCTGTAGGATGAGAGGGCGGAGGAAAGTTGAGAGAACTGATCTGATTCCCTTGCATCGTTAGGTCTTGCAGACGAACCTGTTCATTCGACAGAGGCGCAACTTGGTTGATGTTGCGAGGCAAATTGTTGGCCAAAAACAGGCTGCCTGGTTGCAACGAAGCAAGAAAGTTGAGATTTTGCTGTCCGAGCAGCTGCATCGCCATGACCTGGTTCAGAGCTTGCACAGCCTGGTTCATACCAAACGGCCCTGGTTGGGGAAGAAGTCCCATCTGATTGTTCTGGGCCATTGGAGGCCCGTTGGGACCTCTCAGCAAGGAAGGAAAAGGCATCGAAAGAGGCTGGTTCGGCATGCCCATGGGGTTTCCGCTGACATTTCTCCAATTGGAATTTTGATTGTTGAAATTAGCCATCGGTGGAGTTGGAAATTGAGGGTTTCGGCCATGGGATGGGAACTGAGTAGCGTTTAACAGCATCGCCTGTTTCAATTACAAGGACGCTTATCCACGTTAAAATTTGAAGGAAAAAGGAACACATTATTTAAATTGGTTCGGAGACATTTTTTTGGGTGGTGTCCTCTTTCTCTTCCCCCTTTCAAAAAAAAAAAATAAATAAAAGGAAAAATTACCTGTTGATTAGATGGATCGGCGCCTCCTTGGGGTTGGATTTGGTTGGGGAGGGAGGGGAAGAAGGGATGCATCTCGTTCGATAGGGTTTCTCCGAGAAGAGAAAAATAACGGAAGGGTGATTGTTTTTTCGGCGGAAAGAATGGAGTAAAGTGTGGGAACTCCTTCGGTGAGGACTTTTCCTCCGGTAGAAGAGAGATTAGGGAAGGCTAGAATGAGTAATCTCCCGCCGAAGGAGAGAAGCCGAGACAGAAGAGATTTAGCGTAGGGTTTTAGAAATATAGAAGTAAGGTGTCCGTGTACAGGCTGCCAGGTGCCACACACTGCTACATTAAACAACACCTTTCTAGTGAAAATTGTACCGGAGTATGTGGTCGAGGTCACCCTTTAGTTTACCAATTACCACTATCAATGGACAAAAATTACGAGGTAAATCGCAAACAATTTTTGATTTTTTGTTTTTTTTGGAGAAAGAATAAATTTTGTAGATACCGATCTTATCTTTATAGAAAGAGTGAGTGATTTCATTAATTCAATAGCAGAGGATTTTTTTTCATTTAAATCATATTGTCTTTCACAAATCCTGCATTCTTTGGCGTCAGAAGAAGTGCTGGACCAAATTATAAACTGAAGAAAAATTTATCCTTTTTCTTTCCTCCTGGAATTATTATCATTGTTTTTTTTTTAATCTCACTCTGTGATTGTTAAATAGCCAAATAAATCAAACAATCTTTTGCAGTTGTCTTCTATGCAGCCCACCATTCTGAAAATTCTATTTGGAAGAAGCGTAATATAGTGCTGATTTTTCTTTCTACTTTGTTACTTTCGAATTTTGTTGGTACATTCATATCCGTAGAATGTGAATCGCTATTGTATCAAAAGAAAAAAATCAAACAACCATTCCAAGGATCGGACTTCCTCAACATTTTGTAGAAAATCGTTACAATAACTTATAGCTCTAATTAGCACTTTGCCTCCTGCAGGTGGGATTTCCTGCGTTTTATTCCCTTTCAAACGAATCCAAGCAACCACAACGTCGACACATATATATGGCACAAGAATAATCTTGTGCTGCAACTGTACGAGAAATTGTTTTCGCCTTAACACTCTTGATTGTAGCTACAAGAATAGAGAAACCAACCAAAACACAAGCACTGACGCACAAAAAAAAAAAACAACACCATACTGGACTATTCGTATCACCTGCGGTAACAAGGCTTCCGATTCATGCAGCCTATTGCATCACGGTGCTGAAGACATGGGCTTCATAAAATGGCATCATAGGAATCATGGCGTCATCCAGACGGCTCCACGTATGTCCTCCAGCAGATTCAGAAATGAGCCACAACCCATCAAAAGTAGGGGCTGCTGGAGCAGTTCTAACAATTGCTTGCAACTTTTCTTGCAGTAATCCCATAATTTTTGGTTTTGTTGCACAATAGATACTGAATGCAAATGGAACCACGGGCCTTATTTCAATGCAAGGATAATGACAGTGGGACAACGTCATTTGCCACCTTACAGGTCCCCTCGGAGGATGTTTTTCCCAGCACTACCTCATGCAAATGGATTACCACCGAGAGATTTAACAGGGCCTTGAGAAGGTAAATTCCTGCCAATATCACTATATTACGTCAGATTACGGCAAACAGCTTCTCTAATAATATAAACCATAAGGATGTCAAGAAAGCTCACTGCAACTGAGAGATTGGTGCTTGCCCTGCCATGGATGCCAGCCCTCCTGAACATGGTGGAAAATCAAATAATCTTAGGAAGATGATAAGCCATGACTGAAAAGCAGCACTAGAAACTTACCTTCAGGCAAGGAAGGAATATATGCTGTAGCAGAATTTTGAGGAAACCATGGTTGCGCTAAGCCACCAATGTAATCAGTAGGCAACTGCGGATTTGGTAATGCTGTTTTTAAAGAGCTCATGTCCAAAAACTGCAAAAGAAAATCTGTTAGGCCAAAGTCTAAATTACTGGTCATGTATTCCAAGAGCTCGCATTCAAGAGAGGCTTCAGTAACTTTCAAGTTGTATATGCATATAATCATCCTCTACAAGCACGCAGCATTAAAATGATTGCAACTAAAACCAATCAGAGCTACATTGGTTCCTTGGGATTGGGCATCAGACTGTTAACTAACTAAAGATAAACCACCACAAGTCCAAGTGATGAGAAATGTTCGCTAAGAACAAGTGTACTATGGAACGAATGTTGAGCATTGAGCACAAAATGCAACGAACTGGCCTGCAATCTTAGAAACAAATGAGCAATGGCAAAAAAAAATTAAAAAAAATATTTGCAACAAATCCATAATTACATACAATAAAAATGCAATTATCCAAATGAACAAATAAAGGAAAGCAATTACCAAAAGACCACAAAATGACCCACAATCACTAAAAACAAGCAATTTACACTAAAAACAATAAATCATTTTTATGAGGAAAATCATAAATCATATTCAGAAGAATCTGCACAAAAAAAGGACAATAAAGAAACAAATAAGTAGAAATTTAGAACTTACTGGATTTTGCTATTTATTGAAATGTTATAAAAATTGTACTTTCAGTCTCAACACAATATCCCGCTTACTTTATTTGTCAAAAGGAAAGGTCCAGAAGCCTCCAATTCTTAGTTTTTAACCATCTTTAAACCATATGAAGCAATTCAAATATCCATATCAAGGCATCAAATTAACAGTGTAACTATTATTATGGAGAGAGGTAACCAATAAACTCTTTGGCACAAAATGTACTCCATGTTATCATCCCATATTCTGGTCAACCAAATAAACAATCACTCGCTACAACTTGTTTATCTATTATGATATTCATTCATCCAACTGCTGCTTTGAACACCTGCCACTCAATAACCATGTTTAATGCCCATCCATATTCAAAGCAAACTGAAATTGTACTTTATAGGCCATAACTAACAATATACAGCAGCATTTTAACCACTGGAGGACACTAACAATGGAGTAGTAGATGGTTCATGAAGACGGCATGAGGCACAAACTAGAGTACTGCAATCAGAGCTGATAAAAAAATAATTCCAATATTTCTTGGGTTCAAGACACTTGAGCACATAATAAGTCACTTCATTGGTATAATTACCTATCATTAAAAGATTATAACAGTTCAATATGAGCTCATTTACTGTGTTAGAACAAGAATGATGTCATGTACATGCATCCACAGAATGTCTATATACCCATATCAGTGTCATCATTGTTAAAATTTCTCAGGTTTTCATATCTGATAGACATCCTAGATGATAGAACTGCAGCATATTACATCATTGTTTACTACATCTAATGACATCGATGAAGCTCAAATTTCACTAGCAAAATGGCAAGGGTTAAAGCATGGCATGAGAGCTTCAAGCTTGAGCTTCGCATAAACGGAATCCTGGAGCATGTCAACTTGAAAAGTCAGGGAAGTTTCAGTAAGTTTCCCAGGTCAAGTCATCAAGGATAGATAATTGTTACAAATATAATACATTATCTTTTACAAAGAATTAAGTTTTTTTTTTGTGATATAATTTGGAACCTCCAAGATAGCAATTCTTTTGATAATTATACAATCAAGTACCTGATTGCTAAGTTTAATAATTTATAGTAACTAAATTTTGACCAACTCTATAAGTATTCAGAGATTAGCTACTTAGAAATACAATAGAATATGTGTTTCATTACCAGGATTTCACATTCATTCAGAATATGAATAAGAAAAGACATTCTAATGATGTTTCACCAGCGAAACTACTTTGCTAATGCAGACAGCGCAATGCTGATAAAAACATTCATCAACTCCACAAGCATAGTGCAAAATAAATCTAATGTACTTCAAAAGACATTATCTTAAACACTAAATTGCAGTAAAAATGTTACAGCAGCAGAATATAGTTATCAGTTAAGCATTCCCCCTTCTTTTTTTCTCCCTTTGCTTTTCCTTCTTTTCTTGCTTGCTTTCTTTCTTTTTTAGGAGGAGCACTAGAAGAACACCAGTTAACCGTGTCAAGATTCAGGTCTGGAGAACTCGGGTTCAGATTTTCTCTTAAGATTTTCAATGAATTCGCTGAACTCTCAGCCTTCTGTCCTAAAGTCAACTTACAGCTCGAACACGTCAATCCAAAATCCATTCATTTGGACTAACTAGGTTTGAGATGACCATGTCTAGAGCCCAACCATCAAGTTGACAAACCATGTGTGAAGTATAGAAGATTTAAAACCTCCCATGCTTGAAAATTAAAAACAAATCCAGAGAAAATGGAATAACTTGATTGATGTGGAAAAATAACAGAGTGATAAAAGAATGTTGAAAGTGAACTTTGACCATAAAGTTGGTTCAAATGCATAGATTACGGTTAAAGCACAATTCATTATGGAAGCCTTGAATCTAATCACTTCCTTCCCTTGTTTTATGCAAGCTAATGATATTGTAGATGATCCTGCTAAGGGTAGTATTGTTGTTAAGGTTTGTGTTTCTCGGCAATCACCCTTAGGTTGACTAGGACTTACTACTATATTTTTGTGATCCTTGCTTTTAATCATCTCTCTGAAATCGGACCTTGGAGCAATGGTAAGATTGCTCCATCATGACCTGTGTGTCACAGGTTCATAACATAGAAACAGTCTCTCCACATACAGAGGAAAAGCCCCATATATATGACCCTCCAATGGCGAAGCTTCGTGCACTGGGATGCCTTTTTTTCTTTTAATCATCTCTTTACGATGATAGTATACTCTTAACTACATACTAAGAGATAGAAGAAGAAAGTTACAAAGAATTCCATATCTTTACCATTATTATCTACATATAGAATTCACAAAAGTTCAACGTACCGAATTGTTGGCTTCCAAATTTGAGTCATATGGAAGATCGAAAGGATTTACTGATTTTTTTGCCTGAGCAGCCCCTTCCTGCAAAACACAAATAAACAACTTATAAGACAGAGCAACATGTATGGGCACTTGCCTCTTATACTAGATATGCATGTGCCTATCACTATAAGTGTGTGAGTGTATCCAGAATTTGATTTTGGATTTTCAACTTAAGACAACTGCAATACCTTCACCCATGTCCTTCATGTGTGACAAGCAAGGGAGAAAAAACATGAGAATTTTCCTATTCTTAAGTATGCGCATGAAAGCAGGAAAACATATATGTAAGTCCATACATGTGTGTATAAACATATGCATATATACACATATATACATGTAGATAGAGATGTAATATATGTGTAGTGCTTGTATGAATACACATAAAATATGTAATATATATAAGTGTGTGTGTGTATGTATGTATGTTTATGTTTGTATATTGTATACATGTATCTATGTTTTTACATATGTATATACAAATACATATCCGTAAACATATGATCAGTATCATCCATCTAATTATTTTTTTTATAGGTGGGTTTCCATGCCATATAGTACTGAAGATTGTTCGCATTAGGTGTTATCCACACTGAATACATTATCAATGCCTTCAATGCAAGTTATCATGTTCAGAGAGTACCTAAATTTACCAACCATAAGCCAACTACCATGGGCCCCATTAGAAAAAACAATTATATGAATAATCATTATCAGTGTTGTCATTGCAGTATCTGGCTGCAAGCAACCAATGATTTATAGATGCTTCTTTTGTTTCACATGCATCTTGTGCTCAACACTGGCTATACTGAAAAAACCTTCTATTGTTGTTTAAATTTCCAAACACCAAACATGCAACAGGTAGTTATACTATTGAACTCCATGGACTTATTTATGAGAAAGCAAGTACAATTTATGATGATCAACTAAGCACCTAGGCCTCTTACCCTCACCCATTTGTTTTGTTGCCACTATACACTGTGAAGTTGGATCATTTAGCTTTATCAATGGCAACAAAATCTCCAACTCCATTATTTTTCTAAAAAGAAAACAATTACCACGTAAAGTAGGGCATGAAGAATGAAGACAAGGGCAGGCATAATTGCACTAATATAAGGTAGGTGAATATTTACACCATCTACATAGCATTACCAACCACTCAGGCACACAACTAAAAACCAAATTAGCATCATGAAAGCTTGAAAATATACAAACCATCAAAGGCCGAACTGGCGGAGAAAATGGTGATCCATTGACATCCCTAGGTGGCAGATTAAAATGGGTAGCTGTACCATCCAGAGCTGACTTCTGAAGCCCATCGTTAATAGTGTTCTGCAATTGAATCAAAATTATAAGAATAGAATGCAGAGATTTTACATAACCTGAACAAAAAGCAACGGACATGGTAGCACCTCCGGGAGTTTCAATCCAATATGCGGATCACCCAATTTAGACGTCGGCACTATAACCTGTGAATTATTATTCTGTGGTAGACTCCCAAACAAAGTACAAGACATGTTCCCAGTAGAATCATCAAAAGCATTCCACAACTGCAACAAACCACAACAACAATAAATTGTTAGAATATCACAGTGGTCTTAGGCTCTATTACTATACATGAGGCAACGGTGCAATGCTGGTGCAATGCTTGCCCAACATTTACCCCAAGGAAGCCTTCTGAAAACAATATATGTATCATCACTAGTGCAAGCAGTTATGTCAATAGTTCTTCACCTGGGAGTTTTTCTGATCTGCAGAGCTTCTATCTTCATGTATACCTGCATGCCACTGACCATCTGTTGGTGTAAATGGTGCAGGAGCTACAGAACTCTGAACTGAAAAGCATTGTGAATTGTTTTGCATTGATGTTGATGCATTTTCAGTCCCCTTGGATGCTCCAACACCAGGAAAAACTAAAGCAGGGACCATCGCATATGTTTCAGAAGCAACTCTAGCATGGTGAGGTAGATCAAATGTAGCCCATCCTTCATTTTCTGAGAAGGGAGCTGTGGACGGTTTCTGCTTAAGAGGAGTTACAGATGAATGTTGATTACTGAAATCAGCAAACAAATCTATAGATGAAGTTGAAGAAGCCATTGGTGATCCAACAAATGTTAAGTTGAAGGGATCCTGCTTTGTAGCATGCAAAGAAGTAGACGTTTGTGTTGAAGAAGTGAATGCAGATTGCACTGCCTGATGAGTTTCAGTAGAACGGACACGCTCAACAACATCATCTGATAAACCACCTAAATCAACTGATCTATGAGACAAGGAGAAGCTCTTAGAGTATCCAAAGCTGCCTGTAGATACAGTTCTCTGAACAAAGAAATGATTTCTCGATTATAACCAAAGCTACTTTATCCATGACATGAAAAATGATAGGATAGGACATAAACATGAGTAGTGAATACAGAGAAAGATCAATAACCTGTGGGCGTGCTATCCCATCTAAGTTCCCCTGAACATTTGCTTCTGATTGCCTATTTAATATCTGGGGCTGTGCTTCTTCAACTAAGATTTTCCTTACTTGGTGTAAACGAGGGCTGCAATATTCAGCGTCCTGAGAATTTGGTGACTGGCCATCATATCTGAATGGATCACCTGTGCTAGAAACCGAGAAGTCCGATGATCTCGAACCAGAACTTTCATTAGCAAATCTGTCATCATACATCTGCTCGCGTAAGCGACTTGGACTATAAATGAAGCGATTAATTTTCCCTTCATAATGCCCTCGATCTGAACCTGGCCTTCTAGCAAGCATGCTAAATTGTTTTCCATAACGCCTATCCTCATACTGATAATCATAAGGTGGGCTCTGAGAATAAGAATGATAAGAACTAGCCCTCCTCTGATTTTCTTCATGATTCTTGAGGCTCTGTCCAAAGCATGAACACCTTAGTGTTAGAATTGGAACAATAATCTGGGTGCATGAACAGCATATAGTACTGTGAAAGAAAACAGAAGCAAAGTTCAAAATATAGTATGTACAAAGAATAAAATTTCAAATCTGAGGTACAGGTTCGATCAGAAACATTACCTCTGTATTACTAGACAGCTTGTCAGAGGTTCGCCCCCCAGCATATTTCTTGTTCACATAAACATTTCTTATGAATTCCCTAATTCTATCAGCATTACTGGAATGACAAAACATAAAAGCCAAATTACTAACCAGCATCATCTGTTATATACGAAACATAATTTTCAAGTTTAACTAGTTCAAGTAATACAATATTTCATTTTTTACCTGCTATAAGGTAATCTCATCTGCTGCATGTCCCAGTCCTTCAAAAAGATTTCTCTTGCACGCTACAACAAGTAATATCACATGAGAGTAGAACTGACAACTCGTCCTAGACAGAAAGGACATAGGCTGGCAGTTACCTGATTGCCACCCCTTTGAAGAGCATCAACTTCTTCTTTGGTAAACTTAGCCATTGATACTGACTTCACCCGATGAGTAAACTCGCGACTGTATGTTATAGAAAACAATTTACATCAAAACCAAGAGTTGAAATCAAAGTCTGCAAAACTGGTACCAAGAATTGTACCAGTACATTACAAGTTCCATATGGTACAGATGTAAGGTACAATATGCACCCAAACCAAAAATATGCTCCCAACACTTTTTTCTCGTTCCCAATCATAATACCACCAAAAATTGGGTGGTACGAGTAAATACCAGATGATACAAGATGGTACTGTTCGGTTCAAACAGATATGAATTGGTTTGGCTCATATACCAAAGTGAGCCTTGGTAACATACTACCTTACCAAAACACTACGGTGCGGTCAATGCAGAACGGTACAGGTTGGTATGCAGACCTTGGATGAAATTGTCAGAAAGATCATGTGACAGTGGAGTTGCAGTACTATCAAAATACGGACCACAAAAACACATATCAGATGACTAAGCGCTTCAAATATGCGAGTTCAGTTCAGAGTTACTGTTGATTTCATTATGCAACAAGTGTATACACAGGGGTCACACGTGAAAACCATTGAACGATTCTTGATAATTCTTTTCCCTTGCAAAACCCTAATTTGCCGCGTTGCAAATGGGTCAGAGGACTTGACCGAGCATAAAAGGGCATATAGAATTGGGTGACCTTGCATAAGGAATGAGAAGAGGATGTCTAAAATCCATGTCAGGAAAATAAAAAGGAAATATGAAAACCTTCTCAGATGTCTCTTAACCAAATCTAAAAGCAGCGACAAAATGATAAAAGCTATTCCTTCAGAATCAAGAAAAAAATAAACAAAAAGCATGAAATATCCTTTACTCTTCATCGCTTACTCACCTTTTTAATACATATTGTTTTGCAACAAAATATAATTAAAGAAAAGAATGAATTGGTGATTAAAGAATCTGGCGATGGGTAAAAGATGGTAAAAGAATAAAAAATCTAATTTCTCATACTAAAGTAAACCAAATACTCACTGTATCCCGCTGCATGTTGTACAGACGAAGGTCCAGAAATTTGTACAGACATACTGCGGACCCTATACCAGAAAAGAACGAGGATTTAGAAGTCTACCTTGATAAAATATAATAATAAATAAACACAAAATTAGCCATCCAAAATTGCACAACAAGTTTAGGAAAAAATAGTATTTGGAATTTAACATACAAAAAGGAGAGAAAATAAAAGAAATACCAAGCTGTTGCAGTTGATGCACTTCCTGTTTGGCGGAAGCTTCATGAGACCTCTAATGATCTTCTCATTCCTCTCTTCCTCTCTTCTACTGCTCATTTTCTCCACGAACAATAACAAAAGGAATAATTCCAATAAAATAGCAATTCCCAGTTTCAACAAAAAATCTCAACCTATTTCACCTAATTCTCCGAAAGCCAAGCACCCAGAGCCCAACTCTAGGGTTCCAAAACGATGATCTCAGAAAAAACCCAAACCCTCCAGCTTCCAACCTTGGTTTCAATCCACCCAAGAGAGAGTTACGATTCGAAATTTCTGGCGTCGCTTCCAGGCGCGAATCCGGTCAGACCCTAAAACCCGATCCCCTCCGCCACCCCTTCCAACGATTCCAGCGTGGAGGGGGCTTCCCCGCCCCAAAGATCTAGAATTTCCTCTTGAGGATTCTCGCCGAGATCGCCAGCTCGACGGATGGAAAGTAGGGTTAAGGGAGCTCGTGATCGACGGGGAGAAAGCCTGAAGGGAGAGAAGAGGAGAGAGCAGAGAGGCTTCCGATGGGCGCTCGCGCTCTCTCTCTCTCTCTCTCTCTCTCTCTCTCTCTGTCTTCTATTTCTGTGGTCGTGCAACGATGGACGGCTCGAATAGTAGAGAGGAGAAATTTGTGTGGAACGCTGGCAAAGAACGGAAACAACCGACGATGGTTTTGAACATGGAGGGTTTCTATGAGTTGGATCCGTTAATTTCTCGTCGCGAGAGAAAGGAAGGGGCGAGACCGGAAACTCCTTTTACTGTGCCGGAGCGGTCCGGTCCTGGCCCTTCCTAGGTCTCCCTATCAGTGTTCTATGAATTTCTTTGAGGTAGCATTTGATGACCCAGATTGAATCATCGAAATAATTTTAGATCATTGATAATTTTTATCTCGGAGTAATTAGACTCTCGATGATTTAAGATCATCATATTTGGTGTACTACGTTCTAGTAACTAAAAATTTCTAAATATTCACAAGTAATCTGTTTGATATTCCATAGGATCATTTGACCATAGAACAATATAGTTCCAAACTTTATAGTTGTACATAATACATTATTGTTAACTAAATTTGTTGGCACTTGCATAGCTAAGTGGCCTTTCAGTGATCTTATATATTTTAAGAAATAATGCTCGTGGATTTAGATGTTTGGTGAAAGGTCTTCTCCATTGCAAGTCCATTCAATTGCAAAACAAATTAACACATCTAATCACCGGAGCAATACTTATATTTCCCCATTTCTTTCCTCACCTACCAGATATAGTTGATTACCATACCTTTTTAAATATGTAGCTCAATTTGAACCTGGCAAAAACCTTTAATTTTCATGAAACACTAACACATGTTTAGCCGATAGGAACAATTTAGACATAATTATATCAAGTTTATGAACAATGTAACCATACATTTATTTATCAATTTATTCATCAAAAATGTTTAAGCGGTATAGACAAATGGTGGATATTGTTAGAGTTATCAAGCTCAAATCTATCAAAAAAGACAAATAATTAGTGAAAAAATCATGGAAGCTGGATATAATTCTTTAAAACTAGTGCTAAAGAAAAACATTTATTCTCTCACATACTAAAATATTTATATATATATATTTCAAATAGTACATGACAAACCAATGAAACTACAAACTCTCCAAGTCCATCCAAAGATCCACTCAATACTATATATATATATATATATATATATATATCAAAGTTTGCTTGCATACTGTACCATAACAATGTTGAGTTGATATTCGGTAAGGGGGTATACCGAGTGTTGGCGTATCCATATTGACTCACATTGAGCATAATAATACCGTACCAATATATAATTCGATATCGAGATTTCAAACTTATTATATATATATATATATATATATATTTGACTAAAAATAAAATAATCAAAATAACTATATTAATTGTATGAGCAAGTCATCATAGTATATGTTCATACCTTAGGCGGCTTGCATGTGTCCAATATTTAATAAGGCATGTTATAGACAAATAGTAGATATCGATGGAATTATCAAGCTCAAATCTACCACAAAAGATAAATAATTAGTAAAAAATTCATAGAAGCTGGTATATTTTTTTAAAACTAGTATCAAAGAAAAATATTTATTCTTATAAATACTAAAATATATTTTTGTTATATTTTAAACACTACACTACAAACTAACCAACAACAAATTCTTCAAGTCCATCCCTAGATCCTCTTAATACTAATTACATAATATATATATACTCAAGGTTTATTTGCGCACTGCACCATAATAATATTGAATTGATATTCGGTGCAGGATGCATACCGAGTGTAGGTATGCTAAATTGATTCATATCGAGCACAATAATGCTATACCAATATGGTGCCCATATATAATACTACATCGAAATTTCAAATTTATTATATATATTTGAAAAAAATAAAATAATTAAAATAACTATATTAATTATATGACAAAGTTATGGTAGTAAATATTTTCACATTTTCAATATTTAGGCTATGTTTGGAAAAATGGTTTGACAGTAGAATTTTTGAAGGTAGTGTCGATTTTTTAAAGTAGAGCTTTTATAAAAAATTAGGAGCGGAGTTGAAAACTGGCAGGACTGCTCGGGGTGGCGCTCAAGTAGGGGGAGGATCCGTTTGGGTACAAATAAATTAAAAATCTGTCAATCTGAACCTATTTTATTAAGCGGGTCAAAAATTTAGATCTCAATTTAACCATTTCATGAAACAGGCAATCCAAGCTGAGCTGTTCGCCGCTTCTGTTTTCTCCTCTCGTCGAATCCAAGCCCTTCTCTCCCTGGCCTCCGGCAAATCTCCTCACGCAGACGATGGCTGCGAACTGGCTGCCGCCGGTCCTCCTCACTGCCTCTGGACGACCCGTCTTCCTTCCCGGCGAGATCGAGCGCTGCCTCCTGTCTGCTGTCGACCTCGAGGCCGAGGAGAATCCGGCCCTGCCCACCCTCCGATCCGGCCTCCTCGTCCTCACCTCCCACCGGATCCTGTGGATCGACGAATCCTCCTCCTCGGGTCGCGCCATCCCCCTCGCCGCCGTGGTCCACGTCTTTCACCCTAAGAAGTCGCTGCGGAACATGTTCGCGAGCCCTAGGGTCCGGATCCAGGTGTCAACGTCGCCGGACGGGAGGGTTGGGGAGAAGGGGACGCGGTCGGAGATGGTCACGATCGTGATGAGGGGAAAGACCGACCCCGACGTGTTCTACGGGAGGCTGCTGGAGGTCCTGAGGTCGAGGACGTGGGAGGCGTCGGAGGAATCGGAGGGGAGGGAGAGGGGATCGGGATCGGGGGAGGGGTCGGCGAGGGTGAGGATGCCGGTGGTGGGGGTTTCGGGGATTCTCAGGAAAGAGCAGGAGATGTGGGAGAGCACGGACAAGAGCTTGCAGGAGGCCTTCCACGACCTGAACGCTCTCATGGTTCGTAATTGACTTCCATTCTTCTTCTTCTTCGTTTTTTTTTTTTGGTTTGAAGTTAGAGCTCACAGCCACTGGAATACCGAATTCTGTAATCTTAGTAGTTTGAATGGACAAAGCTGCGATCTTTTACTATATATCCAGAAGCTTATGTAATAGCTATTCGTTTATATGAATGACGTATGATGCAACGCTGCAATAAATTGTTTCCGTATTCTGCTTTCATTGGATTATACGTTCCTTTCCACTGGTACGTTCTGAAATGATATGCGTTGCTTTGTTATGTTTGATTGAAGTTGAAATACATTTTTGACATATTTGAGGCAGCTATTTCCAGGACATAATAAGTTAGAACATATGATTTTGGGTCCTCGTTATCATTTTAATTAAGGATACATGTCTTAAGACTCTTGAATCCCAGATTATTCCTCCCACCTTTAATGCACATATTAAAGTTCTTCTCTAGTTCCAGATCCTCATGTGATTTTGCTTACTGTCTTTAATACATTGCGTGCAAATTTATGACGACATATTATGGCTGCTAGAACTCCAGTTAAACTTCTTCTGACAGTAAAAACAGATGTGACATTGCAAAATTCAACCTCTTTACAGTTTAACTCCTCCTCCTCCTCCTCCTCCTCCTTCCTCTTTTTCTTTTTCTCCCCCCATGTGATACAGACGGGCGTGAATCACGATCTTGAAAACTGACAAACTTTTTACAGACACTCATCTGTGGTCTGCCTTTTCTCTTCTTCTAGGCATTTAGATGCTAACCTTTGTCTCTACATGATTTGACTGCCTCACACATGCTTAATGGAACGAATGAGCGAGTCATGTAATTTTTTAATAAAATTGCACTATTTCGCCTCTTATAACATTTCTTTGGAATCTTTGACATAAGTCCAAAGAAGAAGCAATAACCTTTTCAATGCAATACACCTTCAAAAATGTGATAGGGCAACAATTTGTTATTATGTTTGAGACTGCCTTTAGAGGTATACACTTTCATATTCCTGCCAAACAGTAACATCATTTATTGTTTTTAGTCTCATGTCATTTCTTAATTTTGTTATCTTTTTCTTTTCTTATTTTTGAAAGAAACAATTCCAGGCATGTGCTGTCTTTGTCATCATAGTTAGCTAAACTACTATTATTAATTATGGGCAGTATTATAAATAGCATGTTGCAATACTTTTTTGTGGGCTGTGGAATTTAGGTGCATACATGACTGTCAACTTGTATGTGGTTGTAGTTTATTGGACATAAAACTGAACATCTGGATATTTTTCACATGGTTGTTCATGTAACCATGTATCATGCAATGACTAAAAACAACTGTTGCATATATTTGTACAAAAGTTAATCAAGTTTGATTGTCTTCTTTTTCTAGTGAATTCTAAGAATATATAGAACTTTTCAATAACAGTTATAGCAGCATCTCCTCCTGAGACTTGAGTGCCAGCACCCAACAATCATTACCAATGTTTGAGCCCATTTGGGTCAAAATGGTAGTTCTTAATTGATCTGTAGGTTCTTCAGACAAATTCTAGGTCAATAGAAGCTTCCATTGTACTCTTTTAGTGGTTGTTTTGTTTGCTATAGCTTTTTATGTGCTCTTTCATGGGTTTTTTTTGCTATTCCAACATCCTCTAGAAGGACTAAGGCGAGGGACTTGTGCAGAGTAAAGCTAAGGAGATGGTGCAGCTGGCAGAGAACATGAGACAAAAGCTATTATTAGGTTCAAATGCTCAAGCAAGTGCAAATGATGACGAGTTGGGTTCTAAGCAAGAGATACAGGATTGGCTACTAAGTGTTGGTATTGTGTCACTAGTTACAAAAGAGTCTGCAGGTGCTCTATATCATCAACAATTATCTCGTCAGGTACCTACATGTACGCTTAGAGCTTTGTTTTAGTTTCATTCATTTGTTATAGCTTGGATAAGACCAAGGATTTAAATACAATCAGAATGGGAGGTAGAACTGGTACTATACCATTCTGGCATGACTCCGGCATTGGGATGCCCCCGGATCGCTGAAATCTGAAAAATAGGGCATCTTGGTTACTGATACAAAGCCCGTTTTGCTGTGTACCATGCTTGGGTTGTGTGACTTTGTTGAAACAGGTTGGTATTAGTGGGTATCAAGATTGGCTCAACCAATTCGAAGGGTGGCATGATGGGGCTTAATATATAAAAAAATTGTGGGGGAGAGAGAGAGAGAGAGAGAGAGAGAGAGAGAGAAGAAGAAGAAGAAGAAGCAGGTAGACCTCATTCATGATGTTGGCGTTGAGAGGACAATTACAACGATGTCAAAGACAATGGTGAAGGGCGACAACTCCTTAGACGGGAACAGCGGACGGAAGCAGATAGGGGGAGCATAAGGCGGCGAATGGAGGGGCGGAGGAGTAAAGGGGGCTAAGGCATGAGGTTAGAGGAGTAAAAGAGTGTTCCTTTTTTTTAAAAAAAAAGTATAAATCAGTAAAAGAATAAAGTTACATAAAAAGTACCAAACTATTATAGTATTGGACATTTAGCCCAAGGGTTGGAGGTTTATGTTTGCTATGAAAATATATAGGTTTAAATTTTAAGTAACATGCTTGCATGGGGCTAGAGGAGTAAAGGAGAGTTTCTTTCAGATGTCATCATTAAAATTATAATAAATATTTTCTATTATTCTGATATATTAATTTTTCAATAAAATTATTATTTTCTGTCTGGTTGTATTTAAATTTTTTTTGCATGTTTTCATATTTTTGTGCCATTGGAAGAAATATTTTGCCCAATAGTTTTTGGTATGCCATCATTAAAATTATAATGATTTTTTTTCCTGTCTAGATGAGTTATTTTTGTCAGCAAAGTCATTACTTTACTATCTGGATGAATCATTAAGATTATTTTTATCATCATTTCTAATTCCTGTATATTTTGCAACAATTTAATGAATGTACTAATTTCAGAAAAGTATACATAATATTTTGGAAAAGACATATCATTAAAATTACTTTTGTGGGCTAACATGAATGTATTAATTTCTTGAACAAAAATACCGATATAAATGTTAATTTAGGGATATATAATATTTTCTGTGTGGAAAATATACATATCTATATATACTGTAAGGAGATAAATATATAATATTTGTTTTTCTGTGCAGAAAATATATGTATATTTAGTGAGGATAAAAATATACAATATGTATTTTTTAAGGGCTGGTAAAACTAATGTTGCACATGGGATTCAAATCCATGCACTTGTGTGCATGGGTCTTCGTTTTAACCATGACAGCAAGAGAGGAGATACCTTCAAAAGAAACAAATATTTTATTTAAAGTATTTAAAAGAAGTAATAATTTAGAAAAAGGAGGGACTTTGGGTGTCCCGGTACGAGACTGGGATGCTGCCCTGTATCTTGTGTTGGCACAGGACAAATTGCTTCCTTGCTGGTCTAGCAAAAATCCGATACCACCTCCGTTATAGGTTTTTAAAACCTTGGATATGACATTTTCAGATGTTTGCAGATAAACATTACTTGTTAATAGAACTGAAGAGGCTTATATTCTAACTCACACTGACATTTCCAGTCATGTTATCATATGGCGTTTCAATATAAGCTACTTTATTAGTTTGTTATTTTGACTTTATTCAGGTTGACTTCTAAGAATCATTATCCAACAAATCCAACTAAGAAAATTTGTTCCTTTAGTGCATTTCTTGAAATGAAAGTCTTAGGTTGATATGTTGAATCCTTCATAGCAAATGCCATTTGAAAGCTATGTAGCTGAGAGTTTGCGCTGTGCTGAAACAATGCAAATGATTAACCGCCTTATCCAGTACCTATCTAACTTATAGTAATAATTAAATTTTAAATTTTGGCTGTTCAGAGTATTTCTTCCTCCTAAATTCCAGTTCAAGGCCTTTAATCTGAGAATGATGAACATATTGTTAAGATTCAAGATTGCCTTAAGGTGGCAGTTAGTAGATGAAGAACATAAGTATGGTGTCAAATGATTATGCCAATTCTAATCTATCAAGCTGGCACAATGGCTCATCTGTTCTTGTGAATATTTGATTATTTTGATTCTTAGAGATACTAGAATACTAAACCTAGCATGAGATATGTACCTAGCTATTCTTGCTAACAAAAATTCAGGATATGCGTGGTTTGAGTCTGATCGATAAATGCTTAATTTCTCTCTTACACATGCTGGAATAGAATACGAAATCCATGAGTTGGACATGGATAAACATCCATTCCTATGTGAATGATTTGCCAGCACGAAGGAATTTGGTAGACAGACAATTGGAAATTCAAGCACAAAATGCTTATGTTTCCTGCTGTAATCATTCAGTTATCAGCTGCTCCTTTCTTCTTGGGTAGAAAGCACTTGTAAGAAGCCAGATCATTTTTCGTGAAACAGTTCTGTTTAATTTTCTGTCAGCTAGCAGATTTTGTCAAATTACCACTTGAAAAGGCTGGAGGGATGATTGCATTGATAGATGTTTACTGTCTGTTTAATCGTGCAAGAGGAACAGGTATTTGTGATTTTGGCTTGTTTCTTTCTTATAGTTCTGTAGTTTCCCAAAGTTAATTATTGTGCTCTTCTTTCTAGAACTGATTTCGCCGGAGGACCTTTTACAAGCCTGTGCACTTTGGGAAAAATTTGATGTGTATGCACGACAGAACCTTCAATCTTTTTCAGGTTCCGAAACTGCTGTTGATTCAATGACATCATACTAAGCAAGCTATACAAAACAATCAAAATTGTCAGATCCAACGGTTTTACCACCCACTACTATACTGTGACAGATTCCCTGAAGTATCCTTTATTTTTTTTCATTTTCAGCCTGTGCTTATAGCTATTAATTTCCAATTAACAGCCCAGTAATGCTTAGGAAATTTGATAGTGGCGTAATGGTTATTCAGAATAAGGCCCACAGTGATGACGAGGTATTTTATATTTGCCTCTTCCATGTTTTGTCATGTTTTGATTACAGTATAAATATTCCACTTTCGTATCCCATGTATCATTTGCATAACTTAATGCTGGTTATTTTCTGATCAATAAATTGTTTCTGTACTTATTGTCTTAATAATTATGGCCTGAACTTGCTAGTCACTTGTTTCTGATATCTGAACCTGTTTCGATCACTTGAATATGTAGTGTGGGTGACCTGTTTCTTGAGGCTTCTAAAGAAATCTCAGTTACTTACATTCTCTTTCTATGAACAGCTACAACTAAGTGATCAAGAATCCATTAACAAATTATAATTATGCAAGCAACTATGGTAGATAAAATATGATAGAATACATGTGATGTACTGCACATAATAAAATCAAAAGTAATTGATAAACAAAAGATATTGTGAAAATGGACATGTGTGGTTCTACATATGTCAACTCTGCAACGACACAATCTAAATAGATGGTAGAGCAAGAGCTAAACCTGCAAACCCAAATTGATAGGGTCTAGGATGACAACAACTATTGCTTGGAGAGCTCAATATGCTTGATATATGGTCGGACCTTGTCAAACATGGGTTATAGCTTATTGGTATGCTATTACAACTCAATCATGCCATCTTCATGAACTGCACATCGGATGGCAACAAGCAATGCAAATTCATTATCTTGGGTCCAAGGAAAGCACATGAGACCATGGACTTTGCATGGGGGAAAAAAAAGAAAAAGGCCATTACCCAATAAAGGTCTCAAGCTCATAGCTATCTGGGGTCCTGGGAGGGGCAAACTAGGGACAAACCTAGGACTCGAACCTGTGCTGTTGCACTTGTATGCCCAGGCCTTTTACCATTTAACCAAGCAATGGCCCTCATAGACTTGCATGGAATAACAACAAAATGATCAGTTGTACGGGCCTATCAAGAAGTAAACGACAGGGTCTAAAACAGAGTCATTACTCCTGGCTATATCTATGATAACTCCAACAAGCAATTGGCTTCATAGATTTGTTCATATGTTCAGCCAATGTGGATATAGCATCTGATGACATTAATTATTTTAGCATCGTATATCCAACTGAACAGAGCTAACATTTAGGATGATTTTCTTTGCGTGTAGCTAAAATGTTGTTGGTGAAAAGCTGAATAGTGTATTGTATATTAGATTTAAAAAAGGTGCAGATGATTGGGCGGGAAATAACATAAAGAATTGGAGGAAGCAAATGTTTAGTGTGAATAAAAGGAAACAACCCCCCTCCCGCCCTCTTCTTCTTCTGTTCTTGAACTCACAAGAGAGTAGAATCTCCCAGATCTGTTTTCTCCTTGAACTCATCCTCGCTAAGTCGCGAAAACAGGGAGTGCACAGCTTCCTTCTTGAGTGGTTTCTCTTGGCAGAACCTTGTCTTCTTCTCTTGTTAAGCTGTTTGTGACCGTTAACAACCTCAGCACAGAGTGTCCATCGGAACCTTGGATTGGATCACTGCCTCTCTAGCCCAGCCTCTAGCACTTTATATAGAGGAGGACAGAGGCAATGGGATCCCAGATGGATGCTAGCTGTTGACCATGTTGCTCATATACGGATTTTCATGGGCTTATCCCGAGAAATTTTCATATCAATCTGAAGTCTAGAAGAGGCCAGGCAAGATTTCCTTCAAGGTCTAGCACAAGAGAAGGCTTTTTGGTTGCTACTGGTTCATTGGGTAGCATTTTACCTCTCTAGAACTGTGCTTTTTTATTCGATCCAAAAAGAAACCAATCGACCATATCAGATTTAGACTCTAATCAAGTTAATTTGTTTTTTTCCTTCTCTAGTGCTCATCATTTATGCTCAAGATTAGAGAAAATCCACAGTTTCAAATACCAGCTGGTTGTTGGGCAAAAGTTCACTCCTGTTTGGGCTCTAGGAAGAGATGAGCAAATTACAAAATTGCCATTTCTAAGTGCAATATAATTACTTAAACAATTTTAACATTTCCCCTCTTGTAACATCACCATCCTCAACCTCCTCACATGCTAGATGACTCAATGATCCATTGCTGCATCACTTACTGTGCATCATGGCACAACTTATCCAGCGAGGAGAAGAGGCTTTTTCTTACCATGTATATGCCAATCAAATGGTAGATTTGATGGACCATGCTGATCTAATGATTTTAATCTTTTGGTGTGTAAATACACTTCCAACAGATTGATTACACACACACGCGCGCGCGCGCGCGCGCGCACACATATATACTGATAAAGAGACAAAGTGGCATGAGAAACATCAAATTTGAAAATAATTGGGAAACCAGCATATCTTTAACTCATTTTTTTTGGAATGTACGTACTTGAGTAGATATTGTTATCATATATTTGTCTGTTTATTTTTTTTCTTCTCCCGTATCTTTGTCTTTCCTACTCTTGGCTCGCAGGTTCATGGTTTATGGTTATAAGTTTTATCTGATATAGGTTTTTGCAAGAATCACATCCCTTGCACAGAAGCCAGATGCCCTCCTGATGGGAATAAGCCCCAGCGATGCTGCGTTGACATTAGGCATTGCACCAGCTCTGGCCAAGGAACACATGCTAACTGCTGAAAGCAAAGGTATGCACAGTTGAATTGCCTATATTTCGCAAAAGATTCTTATTTCCTCAAAATTATCGAGGCTTTAGCTAACATCAATATTTTTTCAGGTCTTTTATGCAGAGATGTTAGCCCTGATGGCTTCCGCTTTTACATTAATTTATTCAAAGAAATAGATCCAAGTGATATATATTCGTAAGTACGGTTATGGTGTATTCAGATATTATCTTAATTTTGCTATGAGGTATCTTGTGCTTCAGTTGACTTGTATACTAAAGTTTGGGCACCCCATCTTTATAAAAGCTACAAGTTATACATTCGAGGACTGCATCTTTTGTTGCCTCCTCTTTCGTCAACATCCATTGGGAGTGGTTACTTTTCTCTGCAGACAATAGAGATCAATTTATTGAAAGGAGACAAATCATATTTCCTATTTGGAGGACCATACAGATTTCGTGGATCCTTTTATTCTGGTTTAAAAATTTCATGTTTTCATCACATGTGATAGCTTGTGGTGCAGATTAACATGATGAATGTGCATGAACGTGATGGCATGCTTTTCATTCTATTTTGTCACCTGTCTTCTAGTAAAGCAGGACCCCATTAACCTATTCCAAAAATTCATCTGAAGTAGTTTGTATTCTTTAAAGATGAGTTTCTACTGGGTAGAATTTTCATCTTCCTATGTTTTTATTTGGGCATCATCGATGAGATGTGTTTCTTTTTTGACCCTCCAGCTTTATATTATTGTCAGGAAAATTGGATCATATACAATCATATATATTGACACTTGGTTCATATGCAGGATTAAGACTACTGGACTTGTGGGTGCTTGGGTTTCTGCTACATCTACCTCTGGATAGACATAACATTCTGTCTATTAATTTTTCTTCAGATGATGAGTCTTTTTTGATCACCAGAAGGCAGCAATTGGTGAAAGTAATATTGTTGACTTGAAGCACATGGTCTTACGGGTTTCACAGCATTTTTTGTTGCCTTCATGGCAGCATTCATATTGAGGCGAGGAGCAGGTGCACTCATTGCTCACTGCATGAAGTAGACTAAGAATATTAGATTCGAGAAATAAGGCTGCTCAATGTTTGCATGCACATTTTGTGTTCGAAGCACCTGCGACCTCTCAATATTACGTTAATAGTCATTGTGTTGATTATTGTAAGCTTGTAAAATTAAGTATAATTCAGATATCCAGTGTACATAAGTCTACATTAACAATGGGTAGATTTAGAAACAGAAAGGAAACATTGTCGTAACTAATATCAGTACATGTGATCTATCCAAGCATGCAGAGTGTTTCTCTAGTTGGATTTTTTTTCCAATCTCTAGTTTGTATGTAACTTAGATTGAATTATCTCTTTAATGGTCGGTTGGTCTATGAATGACTTGGAAGTTGGAACCGTGGTTTTTCATAGAGGCTCTTATGGTGATTTTTTTAAAGAATATTCTTTTTTGCATGGTGGGATAAGTTTGTAGTTTTATGGCTATATATTAGAAGGTGCACTGTTATATACTCTTTCAAGTTGTACAGCTCCAGGTTTGAGTTCTGTTTTGGTCATTGGCGTTGATAAATACTGGGGGGAGGGCTCCAAAAGAATCTACCGGTTACAGCCAACCAATACACGAGACTGGTACGTACCTTCTATGTGAGAGGCAAAGGGAATATAAATTATATCTAATTGTTGACTGCGACTAGACATATTTCTTTTTGGATTTGGTCGTTTCTTTCTGTGTATTCCTTGGTGATCTGTAACTGGGATTTATCTGTAACTTAGGAACAGGAAGAATTGAAGCGTGTCTCTTGAAGCTTAAGATAATCGTTCAAATTAGCTTGCTTTATGTTCCATGTTTCTATCATGAAAAAATTATTGTTACCATCTTGTACAGTTTTGCCCATTTTTGGAATAAATCTTTCAGTGGGTGTTTAGCATTGCCTATCTGTACGATCAATCAGTGGTTCTGCTTACAAGATTATCTGACATTTTGAAGTATGATAAAATTAATTGGATGGTGTCAATAAGCAAAAATGAATCAACCAGGAGAGCTTATTGCGGGAAAGAGGAGTATCAAACGAGAAGCTAATCTAAGAATGATCTGACTGCCTTGCGGTAGTGGATTACTGAGTTTCTCCCCAAGGACCTCAGACTGTTTGTGTAGTGGTTTTGTATGTTTTTCCATATTCTAGAGTGTTAGAACCGGCCTTTGCCTTGGAAGGAAGGGGGAAAGGACAAATGAGGAGCGCTGATTATTTAGTGACCAGTTTAGAAACATGGATATATGAGGTTTCGTATGTTTGTCTATATTAGTGACCAGTTCAGATGATTTAGATTAGAACAAACCATTTGGAGTTCAAGGTTGGAAGAGAATCAAGGGCTTCAAAAGAGCACATTTCCCCGCCACAAGAGAAACATCCCTGAGTAATTAAGAGATGCGCGCCCCATGAGCACAGAGATTTCATTGTTTATTTTCCTCTTTGTTATTGATAAGATATTAAAAATATCATGTTAAAAAGGACTTTCTCTCTCTAAGTGTAACAATAAAAACGACCACCATGTGTGTGTGTGTTTTATTTTTTTCTGTGACAGAAGGAGCTGACGCTTGCATTAGTAATAGAAACATACAAATCAGTCCATACGCTCTTACAAACCATTCACTGCTAATCCACACCCCACTGTCTTAGTTACAGATTAAATCAGATCTGCTAACAAAATGTAACAGTCTACAGGTATAATGGTTCCTGCGTTTTGTCGGACGAAGAAGCTTCTATGGACCTGTTACCGCTTCTTCATACAGTGTTTAGAGAGTCACCATCCATTGACAAACCTATCTTGCAACGAATTCCTTGTATCGTCCCGTCTACTACGGTAAACGAGCTTTGCAGCAGCAAGTATTGATCCTTTCTCCTCTTGCTATCGGCTATGATCTCCGGTAGCCTATGCCAACCTCATCATCCTGCAAAATAAACAGTAAATCTCGGTGAATAGGATCTCCACTTCCCCAACCGCAGTCCCCTTGTAGAGCCAATTTTGCAATGAAGTCGGCCGCCCTGTTTGCTTCCCAGTGTAAAATGTTCCAGTTTGCTTTCCAGTGTAAAATATCTTTTAAGTCGTGGCATCTGCAAGGACCTGCCCAAGGAAGAGTTAGCAATCCATGATATCACCTTTATAAAGTCGCCCTCCAGCCACACATTTGATGCATTTAAATCGATAACACGTCGTTCGCAATGCCACCCATGCTGCAACAAGTTCAGCATAGGGGATTGAAGAGGGCGGCAGCATCTTACCACCAGCTCTAATTAATTGGCCTTCCCTATGTCTAATGATAAATCCAGCAGCGCTTTATGTGATGTTGCAGCAGCATCAAAGTTCACCTTTAAGGTTTCAGGGGTAGGAGGTTGCCATGTAACAAGGGAAGATGAATTTTAACAGCTGAAGGCTTTAGTCACTAAATAAGAAGGGGACTCTTTGACATTCTGAAAAATCTCTTCATTTCGTGCTGTCCAAATCAGCCAAGCCACTAAGGATTTGCATTCCCCATCCACCCCAGTAGCAGACATAACATCTACCAGACCCGGTAGAGAGGTTGGTACAAAACTTATTTCCAAGGTTCATCTCGGCTGGTGCCAACAACTCGAAGCAAACGTGCACTCAGTCAGCACATGATTGCTGTCCTCAACCGCATCATGACATAAATCACAGCAATTGTTTCCACCCTCGATAATTCCCCTTAGTGAGAACTGAGAAGATCTTTGCATGGAAGTCTGTTCCATAGCCGCTTCCACCAAAAAAATTTTACCCTCCTAGGCATGTTCAAGTCTTCAAGGACCGCATCCATCTTGAGGGGAGTTCTATTATTCCTATTCTGCAAGCTGATTGATTTTTTTCGGTACAAGGAAGCTGATAGATTAGAGGTGGAGAGAGAAATTAATGAATAATTGCTAGGTTGGTTTCGCAGGCCAAGCCTGCATTGAGCTAAAGTCATCTATTTAACTCCTGTAATCCACCGTATTTTCCTTTTTGACTTGTATCACAATCTAATTGATAGAAATTTTGTTCTTCATTATAAATTCCCAAACAATACTGATGCTTCAAGCAGTGCCTTGATTTTCTTCAAGATCTGTTCATTTTCTACAAACTTTTTCAGATTTTCTCATATTAGTTGTTATATAAAATAAGTATATATTTCAGTAACTCATATATGACTTGAAAGCTTCAAAGCTTTTATAGCACCAGCAACGATAATTATATCAAATGAATGATTAAGTATAATTCCAAGAAACAATCACATTACAATTGCTAAATAGGATAAGTTGAATTTTTGCAACTTCTTACTATTATACCCTTAAAACCTATAATAATTTGAAACATGTGACAGGTTTTTTTTTTTATAAAAAAAAAATGAGAACAACGGTGAAAGTATCTCCAACAATCATTTCATGAACACCATGAAAAATGATGAAAATGACGCAAAAACTATCCACGTCAGACAGCTGGAAAACAGCCAGTATCTCCAACAATCACTTCATGAACACCATGAAAAATGATGAAAATGATGCAGAAACCATCCACGTCAGACAGCTGGGGAACAGCGCTTAGGATTTGAACTTGGAACCTTCTCCTAATGGAGGAAGAATGCAACCGACGGGATAAGTTGTTCTCTTTCCTAGAACAATTCTGCGTCTTAATAAAAAAGTTTAATGATCATGATCATTTGTCGGAGCGCACAGATGCAGGTTTTCAGTGCAAGGCTTTAGAGACGTAAACTGTTCGCATTCATGGTGATTGAGCTGCATGCCGTCACCCTCTTCCTTACCTAGGTAAACCGAGTTTCAGGGATCCGGCATGGCCGATCTAGAATATTAACAGGTCTGATGCATAACTTGTAGGGCAGACATCCAGTCCCTGAAATTTAAGATGGCGTGGAAATATTTGTTCACAGATTGGCTACACATGAATCAGACCCACAACACGATCTTTTGGCGCAGAATATGAGCACATCATCTGTCAGCGCAGCTACTGCGATAAGGAAAACAATAGCAGGGTCAACATCTATGGAGAGCCACTACTAAAACCCAAAATAGAACACAGCCCTGTACGATAGCCACTGAAAATGTAATGAGATCATATAACACTAATCTGCAGACTGCATAAGTCAATTACTACAAAGCTCACGGAAAAAGAAAGGTTGCCAAAAGGTACAATAAAATGAAAGAAACCTAGAAAAAAGATGGTAAATCATCCTTTGCCAACAAACTGATGGCTAAAAGACTGTCATACACCAAACACCCACCACAACTGCAACAAGCATATATAACCCAGATTTATATTTCAAACGCTTTGCCCAGCAATGTCGAAAATTTTAAGCCTGGAAAAGAAACAAAAATGATAGTCAGAATGAGCCACAGCTTACAAAATACCAAGTAGAAATTTCCACAACCCTAAAGAAGGTTCCAGGGCGCCCACAGGTAAATCTTGAGCACATCACAATGCATGCATTCCAATGCATGCCACATACATGAGGTGGGTGGGGAGGCTTCAAAGGGACAATGCTGATATGCTGGACCAGGGCCCACAAATCTAATTTTATGCAAACATGTGAATTATAGCATTGTCCAAATAAACGAGCCCAACATACAACGGTAGACTCAAAGCACTCGATAGATACATGCCTCCACATACAAGGCTGTGCGAGCAGCCCTACCATGTGAGTTAATTAAAGAGTTAAATGATACAATTCAAATAATAAATAATTACGGAGGCAATGGATGTGCACCTTGTTGGCAATGTTGTTGGAGAGCCAATCCAGCCCCTCATACAACCCCTCACCAGAGGTTGCACAGGTGCTCTGTATGTACCTGCAACCACAACATACATTTCCTGGATAAGCAGCTGATTGCTTCATTTGGGCAGAAGAAAATAAATGAACAGGCAGGCTAAACCACATCTACATATACTTTAAAAACAGAAGGGATAGACAATAGAAGGCGGAAGAGCAAAATCAAGATGCACAAACAAGGCCAAGGAAATAAAGGTAATAAACATGAAAGGTGATACAACATAGCAAGACGTGACCAGCTTGCTGTTTGTCAGTATTAGCTAAACATGCTCCAGAGTACGTCAAAATGTAGGCAAGAAGCAACCAGCTCAAACTTCATCAGTATTAAGTAAACATGCTCCGGAGTATGTCAAGATATAGGCAGTTCCCTACTCAGAAAGGCAACTCGCACAGGGCATGCACAGTCCCCTCCAATGATGCCAGCCAGTACTGGACTCTGAATTTTAGCATACCAAGCAACACCATACAACATGCAAAATCCTTTTCAAGATGATCAATATGAGAAGGAAAAAATCTGTAAATCAGAAAAATCCCCCAGAACACCTGGTCTAGTTGTAAAAACAAAAACAGACCTACCCACGAGAAAAACAATGCTACACTATAGCAATTAATCATTAAAAATGATAAAAATTGATGTACTTTATTTTCACATTATGAGCAAGTTCTCTTTGCATTGATATGTATTGTATGCTATGTACTAAATCCAGATAGAAACTATTAAATCATCTATATTAGTATATTCACTTTTGCCCATGTAACACTGTAAACAGACTCATTTGCTATTCATACTCAAGCATTTACAAGATCATGTACTCACTCTCTCTAAACAAATAAGCTCCAAATTACAAATCAACAAACTTTTATCAGGTACACTCAAGTTCTCCTGAGCAATCATAAAATATGAAATAGATAAAAGGTAAATTTCACAAAATCATGGCCCAGCTCGGGCGCAGGTGTGGGGGCAAAAAAAAATTAACTGAGAAAGGGAAGCTTAATTTTATGGATACATGATTGTTTCCATAAATCCCATTCTAAATATATTATACCTTTACAACACATACTGTTTCATCGCATACGCAGCTGAGCTGTTATGTTTTGCTAGTCATCTCGCGAATGTTCTTTGATTCCCAGATATTTTGTAATTCAAGTGATACATGGGACGTGAGATGAGATGCTAGGGAAATTGAACTATCTTGGATTCTTCTTCCAAGCTTACCATCAAATCAACTGTGAAAGTCCACCCATGACATTCATAAAGTATGACTATTCATCCATATCTAAGACATTCAGAGAGTGTAAAATGCCCAAAGACAACCAGAAAATAATTTCTATAATAGATGCCAAAATGTAAGACACATGTCAAAGCACGAGATTGGAAGGATGAATCTTGTAGGATCCATTGGTCACCCAATGCCTAGCATGAAATCAAATTCATATGATTAATATCAACAAACCGGGATTTTGATTATGTATGAAACAGAGAATAAAACATATGTAATACATGCATACAAGAAACCAAAAAGAATTAAAAAATCTCATCCACAACAAAACAGTACAGAACATACCAGCATTTTTGTGGATAAGGACAAAACAGGAAAACAAGGGCATATAGCTAAGTTCCTAACCTGTTTAGAACCTTGCCAAGCAAATAGGCCTTGTTTCAACCAATCATATGGAACACCTTAATCAGGGGAAAGAAGATATATTTTCTGCCAAACTACAGCCAACATTATGGATACATATCTTACAATTACCATTAAAAGCTAATTTAAAAATTTAGCATCCTTAATCTATTATTCTTCAATCCGTCTAATCTATGTTTACAATTATGCACACACGTAACTGCATCAATTCACAGAAACATCTGATTAAATAGATTAGTGACAACAAATCAACATAATATACAGAACAAGAACTTCTGTCAAAAAGAAATCTGGAAGCTAAACAAGACATCAAAGAATAATATTGTTTTCTTCTGTAACTTCAGAAGCTAACTCATGGTTATGCTTATTCAGGATCAAAAGTAAATTTTTTAACCAAGAAGACCAAAGCTGGTACTCTTTTCTTTTTTTAAATGCAACTGATACATCAAGCTCCCTTAGTACAAGAATATACATGATCTTTTATATCTTAGCCACCAACAATCTCATAGACCTTCCTTAACAAGCTTATGCTCGCATAAATAATGATAATCATGTCTGGGGTTCCTTGTCTCAATTTTCCCATATACCAAAGTTACACTAATGGCCTGTCATCTAGCACTACACACAATCCTCCTAACAGGAACACTATAGACACAAATAACACCAATTTAATTTGTATAACCAGGAAAATAAATCAAGATTTATAGAACATTATGATAAAATGGACCAGCGCTATACCAGTGTCGTTGACGCAGAGAATGAAGGCCAAGCTTATCAGTAATTTCGGCAGCATTCATTGCATTAGGAAGGTCTTGTTTGTTTGCAAACACAAGCAAAACAGCATCACGTAACTCATCCTGCCACCATCCCGCAAAAACATCAGTCACCATTTACCAATTTCATCTAAATTGAAATTATTAATTCAATGAGACAAGTCTCAATAGCAACTTCAGTAACATGACATAATATCACAAAGTAAGGATAAAGAAACATATCAAGAAAAAAGAGGTTGACTTTTTATACAAAAGATAATACACAAGAGGTTACAGTAAAATATAAATTAAATATTTCTACAGCAGGTCCGGAAACAGATATCTGCTTGAACTGCTGTGGTCAGCAATAACTCCCCTAGTACCCCAAGTTGAGCCGATAAAGTCATCCTCATATTATCAGACTAGGAAACTATTGAATCTTACCTAAACAATTTGGTCTGTTTTTATAAAGGTCCTGTCATTTCTAAAGTCTATGTTACTTGAATCATGACAGGAATCACAAACCAAACAATTTACTGGGACCTATCGTGTCAATTAAAGATACAACTAATGTTTTAGCTGTGTATAGAGATAGAATGACAGCCAAAATCTGTTGCTTGTCTCATTAATTTTTAAACAGGTTTACCTGATCCACTGTGTTACTGTGATTCTTTTAATTGGTAAGTTTGCTAATGAGCACTCCAGAATATAGTTACTTGATGCCTAAGTTCGAGGAGTCATTAAATCAACAAATGTAAATACATGATATTAGTACTTAAAGCAAGAAATGATCACCTGAATTACAACTTGGTGAAGATTGAAGTTAAATAGCTCCAAATATAACTCCGTGGATATCCAATTCAGTAACAGATCATTGCATAGTTTCAAAATTTGGCTCAAGGACACATGAAGACAAGCAAACTATCTAACATTGTTCCCAGCTCAATAATAACCAATTGATTACATGAAGCATAATTTTCAAATATTTTGAATATGACATATCCCAAAAATTCTTGTGCTTGAAAGATTGTATTTGTGCACTAGGAAAAATATAATAAACAGATTACACAGATTTAAATACTGTTTTACATAAACCCATGCATGTCCTTAAGTCAAGTTTGAGGAGACAGGCACACAAACATAATCATGAAACCATCTTAATGGATTGTCAACAGGATATCTAAACCTACCTCGTTTAGCATCCGATGGAGCTCATCCCTTGCCTCAACAATACGATCCCTGTCATTGCTATCAACAACGAAGATAAGGCCCTGAGTGTTCTGGAAGTAGTGCCTCCATAAAGGTCTGATCTGTTTTTTTTCAACACATCAACATCATCAAAACACGAGCCATTTATCATGAAAATAACTAGTTTATTTGGCAATATAATCAGCTATTTGCTATATAGAATCATGTTTATAGTTTGATTGCCTCTAGTTAGTTATGCACTAAAACCCATGCTTCAGCACAAAGGCCTGCATAATGCACATTACCTTATCCTGACCACCAACATCCCAAACAGTGAAGCTAATGTTCTTGTACTCCACAGTCTCCACATTGAATCCTGCATAAATTTGGATATCAATTTTTGAGTGTACAAGCATTTGTGACACAGCTAGCTTAGCTGTAACATTTTTCCTAAAATATAGGATATATGATTTTATGAACATTTAATCTAATATATTAGCACCATTTAGAGACTAAAAAGTCTTAGAAGGGAAAAAGATTATACATGTGCATACGAGAGCAAAAGAGGGGCAATGTGAGCGCGAAGGGGGAGTATAGCACTTTTGGCACTACTAAAATTTAAACCCCTACAACAAGCTTATTTTGCATATATATAAAGGTCTTGGAAGGCAATTCTGATTGGTCAATAAAAATACATTTCCAAGGAATTCCTTTTTTCTGTTTTTCTTTAGATTAGTTAATCTATCTTGAAAGGTAAAAATGGGTAGAGGAAACCTGTTTTTATTTTCTGGACATTAGCTATATGTTATGTCGTGCCAACTATTTCCACATAAGGTGGTGAGATGATATCTTGAATGATACTTATATAGAGAGAAATAGATAGATAGATAGATAGATATAGAGAAATGCCTATGTAAAGACTACAACCACCAAAAAAAAAAATCTATCCTATCAACCTTTCTTTTCCATTAAGTGCTTGAGATAGAAGAATCTAACCTAAGCTAGAAGCAGCCTGCATTACCTAATAGTCATACACGAATATGGAAAATGAATATGCATGTGATTGCACATAAGAAAATATCATTGCATATATGAGACTCTAAATCAATTGTCGATACCAAAGAATAGCAATGATACCAAACCATAGCAACCAGAATTGTCCAGTAGTGCCATATGTGACAAGAATAGAAAAGAATATCACTTCCCCGCCAATCATTAGGGGTGCAAACTAGTCAAGCTGAGCTGAGTGAAGTATCACGCTGCTTGGGCTTGGCTCAGTGTATAAGGAGATGCTCAAGCTAATGCTTGACCTCAAGCCGAGCTTGAGGTATCCTGTCCAAGCTTGGCTCATATAAGCTTTAAGCCAAGTTTTTAATAACTCAAGCCAAGCTTCCCTTTAGTTCTCTAATCTAACCCCCATCAGACATGGCTCGTTGATGAGCTGAACTCCAAAAACTTTTTTGAGTTCAGCTAGTTTTCTAACTGATCTGAGCCTGAACCAAGCCTCACTCGACCAAATCCGAACTGCTCAGGAGCAGCTTGGATCATTTGCAGCCCTACCAATCATAGAGAAGCTGCTTTATGCCAAAATGCAAAATTTGTTGGTGTCAAATCTAGACACCTCTTTGCACAGGGCTCTAAACAGGTAATGACACCATTAATTTAGGTATAAAGAACCAATATAGATTCCATAATGTAATTTTCCGCATCACAGCCTTCTATATGCCCTCAAATTACCATTCCTAACATGCAGATGTTGCACTTTTGGTATAAACCAGCCTCAATAGATAATACTTAGAGATTGTTCTTTTTGTACCTCCTAGTTTCCCGATCCCATAAAGGACAATTACGAACAAATCTAGAACTTCAATGTGAAGGACCATAAGCCAACTCAATTTCATTTATCTACTCAATTTTAATTATCCCCGTAACAAATGCACACAAATTTGCCATCCATGTCAGCATAAGTATATGATAGCAATCAGGTAATCAAACAATCTGCATCAACAAGATTTAAGGGATCCTGAAAATTTCTAAAAAGCTCCAAATAGTGAACAGTGCAGATCAAATCGAACAAGCATATGATCCAACATAATATACCACCAGAACGTCACATTTCAACAATTGAAAGTTCGGAAATGGAAAAAAAATAAACAAATATGTCGATGAGGAATCAGTTTACCAAAAAAACTCGAAATTAAATCGCTTATCCATCAGAAAGATCAATCATCCTCCTTTTCGTCTGAACGCAGCCAGAAACAGAAAAAGGAGACGGACAATTTGGGGAAAAGGGAAAAAGAAATAGACAAGAAACCAAGCGCTCACCGATTGTCGGGATCGTGGTGACGATCTCTCCAAGCTTGAGCTTGTACAGGATGGTCGTTTTACCAGCCGCATCAAGCCCGACCATCAAGATCCTCATCTCCTTCTTCGCAAAAAGACGGCTGAAGAGCTTTGTGAAGGTAAGCCCCATCTTTCTCCGCTTCTGAAACGCCAAATCGCACATCTCAAACTCAAAATACAGAAAATAAAAACGAAAATCGAATATATCGACAAAGATCTAAAGTCTGACATGACAAATAATCGATATGCAACAAGAAATCGCACCTCTGGATAGGTAACTACAAACTTCTATTCCGAGGGCAAGAAGCGTTGAAATCGGGACGAAAAACTTTCGAAACGGAACAACCTAAGGATTAATCTGTTACAAAGAAAGAGATTACCCCACGATCGAAGAAAAACCAGGTAAAGGAATCCAAGATCTATGAGAGAAAAGGAGCTCAAACCTGGATCTAAGATCCAGAAAAAAAACACTTCAAGATCGATAAAATGATATCAAAGAGATAGAAATCGATCAAATTATCTCACAGGTGACTTAAAAAAAAGACCGATCTATTGCATGCAACAACGAAAAACGAATCAAAGATAAGTAGAAAGCGAGCAACAAGAAATTGATCTCAGATCCGTAGGAGAAAAGAGAGATCGAGATGACATAGAGATCGGGAAATTACCAGAAAATCCTCTTAGAAGAAGAGCTGCGAGCAAGCGAGAGAGAGAGAGAGAGAGAGAGAGAGAGAGAGAGAGAGAGAGAGCGAACGAGCGAGAGAGCGGTGAGGGTTCGAGAAATGTAAATCTTTCTTCAGGCTTCCTCTCTCCGGATGGTTTAAAAACCGACGGAAGAGGACAATGGTTTATAGGGTGAAGTGGCGAAGTATGGGATCCCGCATCAACACCATGCGCCTGCGACCGACCGACCGCCCTCTCCTCCTCGCACCCGGGCCCACGTACGATATTTTATACGGGTTTCGCTAATCTTAAAAGATCATTGAACCGTCGGATCAACATAATTCCTAGTACAATTATATGAACAACCATCGATTTGGTATGCTATTACGATAATGCCATCGTCTGGTCGGTGCAAGAGACCGGCTGCCTCCAGCGCGACGGTCACATTTCCAAAAGCCGCCAAAGTGGACGAAGCCGGTCTGGTTCGACCATATGGGTTTTGGCGTCAATAAAGCACGAAGAACATTCCAGGCTCGGGTTTCCACGAGATTGACGCATTTTAAGTAAGGATTGACTTGCTTTTTTAAAAAAAATAAAAGAGCTCACACAACTAGCGTGAGCACGGCCAATAAAATTTAAAAATAGAAAAATATATAGTTGCTCTCGCACGAACCATAGTTGGTTCAGACAAAATCACCAAAATGATAAATTACGGAGGCAACTCAATCCACGACATCATTATTTTTTCTATAGACATGCGTAATCTAATAGAAATCACACTATCTCAATAGTCTGCATATACTTGTTTTTGAATGGGCAGCATAGAACAGGGGAGAACCCAATTCGGTTTATTGCTATGAGTTATGATGGCTGAGCTACAGCGGCTTGCATTGCTGATTTTGTTACCGTCAAACAAGATTAGCTGCTTACAAGTATTAAGGAGACTGTTTAAGAGCATTTAAGGGACTTGTTACAAGTTTATTATTCCGAGTAGTGCCTGTTTAGTTTAATTATAGCCAATACGCGTGGAGGAAATACCAAAAGTAACTATCTGTACTAAACAATTTCATGGATGATAGAACGCTTTATTTATGCCTGCCATCTTGTGTTTTTAATGGCAGGATAGAAATAATTTAGTTTTCTAACAGCAAGTTCTGCTGAAGCTAAACAAAGGTAAGGGATTCCTTCTATAAGGTCGTCAATGGCGGAGGCTTGTGATGCCCACGTTATGCATTGTGGAAGGCTGCAGTTTTGGAGAAAATAAAGGAGTTGTTGCCATAGAAGGGTTTGTTGTTGGAAGAGAGTTGCACGTTGTTGGAATTTTAACTTTAAAAAAAAGGTTTTATTTTTAAAAATAAATATATCAACTTTATTTCTTAAATTTTAGATATTTAAAAACTTAAAGAATGTTAGTTCCGATTTTTGTACAGATGCGTTGTTTCTAAAACATCGTATCTTCGGAAATACCGCACCTTATCGTCACCGGACGTAGTCTATAAATAGGCTCTGAGTTTTATGTTTTGGATAACTCAATCTAAATTACTACTTCTCTACTTTCTGAGATGAAATGGAGAATTCTTTTCTCCTTTTTTTTTCTCTTCTTTCAAATCTTTTTTAGGTTTTTCTTTTCATCCGAGCATCCAAAGGAGTCGGTCCGATCAAGCCTCTTCAGCGATCGTGCTCGTTAGAGAAGGATCGGACCGAGTCAAATTGTTGTACCTTAGGAACGAGATCGCCGCAAACCAGCACGTAGGAGGCGAATCACGTTCTTAGGATAGTATATATCACACGCCTCGATCCAGAACAAATCTTTTCAATCTTCTGATTTTATTCTAATAGATTATTCTTTTATAATACTTCTATAAAATAAAAATATAATAGTTTTTAGGCAAAATATTTCCAACACACCTTTTATGGATTCAACCTAGAAGAGTGTAGATCATCTACTTCCACACTGCTGCTTTACTAAGAACATCTAGAAGGCACTTAGAGATTGTTTGGAGGTCAAAGGCGACTTGAGCATCACTAATCTTGGCTTAGACATGTTGGAGATGGATGCAGTTGTGAGATTATCTAATTAGGGTGTGCGGAGCACTAGGTTCTAGGAAATCAAAGGATTTTGGCTCTCACCTAGCCTCTGGCAGCACTTGTATAATAACCCAGGACCTCACCCAAAATGGCTAGCCGGAAGGTTTTATTTGGGTTCCTTGATCCTGTATAAGTACCTAAGATCTACCCATCGAATAACCGATGTGGGACTAAACACACGCCCGTACGGGTCCTCACAGCTTGGCTATGGCAAAGGTGTCGATAACGATCGACGATCGTGGAAGAAATGAGAGAAGAATCCGGCGATTAAACTCCGATTGGATTGGTTCTTCAGCGGGGGAGGATGGAGAGGGGCTTATATAGAAAATCTAGTCTCCAATAGAGTCGAGGAGGAGGAAGACTCGTCCTTCTCCAGCATGCTCAACTTAGGCTTTGCCCTGGTTCTCGTTCCGAAGGGCCTTCGGGCCACATTCGAATGTTGGGCCGGGCCAACAGGACGGCCCAATGAGGCCTAGCCTCACAGCATAACTCAAGTTTGATCATACCTTTCACATTGCTAGCCAACTCTAAGCAGTACAAAGCTTGGTTTGCCTAATTTGGTCCTAAAAGATGGCACCCTGGCATTGAACAACAACCGCAACAACAAAGGTCTAGCCACACAAATTAGACCACTAAACGTTTCTACTCCATACGAATTACATACTCACATCAACCCATGGACAAGTCATGATAGTGAAAATTTTTACGCAATCCTATAAATCAATTGTACAACATGTGTTTACTTTTCTGAGTTACAGTGGAGTTATACTCACTCCATTCTATAGGAACTCTTCCAAATTATGGTTATTGACTTGGGAATTTATCAGATGGCAAATGCGTATGCTAGCATGGATATCGCCTACAATATTGAATTGCACAAGATACTATGGCTCTTAATCTTTAGTATGCATTTATTTAAACTTATCTTTCTATTTATTAACTTATTTATTTTTTTGTCATGAGAGGAAGAACAATTTTTCATCCAAGAAATGGAGCAGAGAAGAGATCAAGCTGCTTGTTTTTTGTCCTCTGTTTTTTTTTTTTTTTTTACCCCATTCATGCTGTCACAACTCACAAGACATTCTGCAGAATAGTCATATACTCTATTGTGAACATGACCAAAGGATGTCAAGGCAACCTAAAAGCAACGCATAAGGCAATTTTACCTTGAAAACATGATGGAGGCTATGTTGTAGAGTGAATGCATATATCTCGCAAGAAGAGTCATGGTGCATCAAGTCTCACCATGTACACAAAACTGAGCATGGTGGAAGAGATCAAAAGTACTCAAGGCAACATTACTAGGCAAAATGACAGGAGGTTGTTTCTTTTAGTTGGGGAGAGCTATTGAATGAAGTTTTTCATGTAAAGGAAACCTTAGAATATATGCCATGCTTTGATCTGACCTCCGCCTCATCGAAAACAATTGGATGTATCAAAAAGAAAAAAGAAAAAAAAAAAGAGGAGCCTAAGCAGCTCCCCTGGAACCATTTGACCTCCTTGATGCTTCCATATACCACTTGTTTAAGCGCTCTTGAGCCAAAACAACCTGTAAGCCATGCAAAAAAATAACGAGGATCGATCACGCTTATGAGAGTGAGTGCATATATATTGATGCTTATAACTCCATCCTAACTGTGATAGCTGAAATTTATTATTTTTTTCCATTGTGGGAACTAGGAGCAGCGCATGCAATTATAGTAACTCTGGGAGCAAATAGAGCATTAATGCATGCAATGTTTGGATTACCTGCATTTCCCAGTCTGTTTTCATGGTAATGCCCAGAAGCACTAGAGTTTGAACAGCTGTTCCAACTAACATTCCAACCCAAATACCCTGCAATCAGATCGAAGAGGTAACAAAGATTCAGCCCTTATTTCTTAATTTTACTGCATGAAATTATTCTGTAGCAAGCTGATGGATATTACGAGCAAAATCTATTATATAGCTTCTTTTCATTGAGAAAAATCCACAGATAAACTTTTCAGGATGTATATTTAAAATCTTGCAGTGAAGCCTGTAGGTGTTGTTATCATTCAAATTTATTGTGGCCTGATATGCCTAAACAGATATCAGTTGCTCTAATCTATTTTCAGCAAACACTAGATGCTCTATTCAGTATCACTGTTCTATGCAAATAATTATTGCCTGCATGTTGCCAAAGGACCGAACAGAAATAATGACATCTAAGCATGATGTTATGTTGCAATATAAACTGGTCTGATTTGAGATGCAAAGCAGCAGCATTAGAGATCGGAACTCAATTCTAACCTTCACATGAAAACCAAGCACGTAACCAAGCACGACTCCTAGAGGAATGCCGATCAAGTAGTAGCTTGTTATGTTTACATAAGCAACCACACTCTGCCAACCAGCACCAACGGCAACCCCTGGACAACAAATGTAACAATGAAAGGAGATCATATCCTTAAGTCCAAGTCAAAAGGAAGCAATAAATGGTTCGAACAAATATATTGCAACTTATTTCCTCTTAAGATAAAAATCAGAAGCATCACATAAAGATTGCGAGATGATTTCATGTCATCAACAACATGTATGCTGTGGAAAGCAGCTCAATTTCCTATGTTTCGATGGTTTCTTTCTAGAATGGATTTGTCAAGAACAATACTGTGTTAATTGTGTTTCTGGACCTTAAACGAAGGTTCCACCTGAGAGAAGAATATGTGAACCCGTATCCAGATATAGAGGTATTCTGAATTAGTAGCATTTGATTGGAAAAAATTGAAGCATAGTGTTCTCATCATTTCATCGAGAGCTTATCGCATATCTTTGGCTACTGATCTCACACAAAAAGACTAAATAAATGCCGCTCCAGTATTCTCTTCTTAATTACTCCGTAGGTTTCTCAACGATGATATATTCCTCTCGAGATTATCCTCATCTATGTAGGAAAGGATTAAAGATGACAATCTTATAATAATATATGGGGAACTCCCATTAGAAACATATAGAGGTATCGCTATATTTTTCATTCTTAATATGTATTTATGGTTCCTTCCAAGGAGGGGCTGATGCAAATCTAATCAGAAGTTTTTTCAAATAACTCATAGTAACGGAACATCAAGCATTACAAATGCAGTCTTAAGAAGATTTCATAGTTTGACTTTGATCTCTTAATATCAACAGCATCAGGAATCTTTGAGTGTCAATAATGGGCTAGGAGCATCCTAAAGTTTAAAATCAAAATTAGGATAGACTGATGGGAACATTTGACTAGTTAATATAATCATACAACCATGTGAACGTTTTCAAAAGAAACTTACCTGAAAGCACTGGTTGAACACTGTTCAGCAGTATGGAGAAAGCCAATAGCAGAGAGAGGTCATCAACTGCTCTGGCCACTGCTTCGCTATCAGTAAATATGTAAGCAAGGCTGCTACGGAACACCAGAAACAACACAAAAAACACAGATCCGATGATTGAGGATGTAACCACTACATTGATGATAGAGAACCGTGCCCTTCTTGCACTCCCTGCTCCAAGTTCATTTGCCACCCGAACTCTGAATTTTTTTTATCCAAGGGCAGCACAAAGAAACATCCAAAAAAGTCTCAGTGCTCAAGAAAAGTGCTTATATCACTAATCACAAAGAATATCTAGCTACACTTTGTTGTCAGGCATAAAGTGATTCCCCGTTTTTTTTTTTCCCTGATAGAAATGCATAAAGTGATATTATGGATGCCTCGATGAAATTATAAGCTGTTGTTCGACCTCGTTGACAACACAAGCTTTTGTATTGTTATAATTCTCAATGTGCAAAGAAAGAGCAAAAGAATCCTAAACTGAGGTAAGATAAAATACTAGAAGAGTGGGCATACCCTGCTGCAGCCAAGAAGCCAACAGAAATCATCATCTCCCATCCATTAATATTGAGGCTGTTGGAATTGATGAAGACTAATTGATATCAAAATCAACAGTAAATAAAGCATGAGAAGAAAAACGATTCAGAAGCAGCAAAGAGATGAGAAATTCCATTGGAGCAATATGAGTACCAGATGGAGAGAGCATCTATGGCAACCTCTGCGTTCTTCATGTAACCTGTCAGAAGAACCAAGACGGTGTTGTACCAGAGCTCCAGACTGCATAGGTAACAAAGCTACTTTAGAAGAAAAAAATTGAAGAATCTATCAAGCTTTTTCACAAGACAGTGCTAAGGTTTGCCACCGTGGAAGAAGAGGTATATTCTTAAATAAGAGGAAAAGGAAGCTAGTACCAAAGCATGAGACCAGATGACAGGGAGAGCTTGATAATTGCCCCCAGATCCTTAAAAGCAGCAAATGAAAACCCTGTCCAAGTCTCAGGGCAACCCCCGAAGAACACGAAACCAAGCTGACCAATCACAGGTATCCACATTGCCAAGATCATCGAGCCCATCACGCCGGCGAGGGCCAGCTTAAGCTTTATGGTCAAGAACCATGAGAGGAAGATGTGGAGAGCAAGTGTTAGGACTGCCAAATATGTGATGATGATGTTCTTGCTCTGAGCTTGAAGATACATTTGGAGTGTGAATGCCCATATGTAGGAGAACATGACTGGGATGTACCATAGTGAGATTGTGCCAGCCATTTCCGCAATGGACTCCTCTTGGCCAAGGAGCTTAAGGAGTGGAGTCGTGAAGACAAAGACTGGAAGGATTACTAGGCTGCACATGAACAAGATGATCCAAGACCTTTGGAGATAGATTCCTAGCATGTGGTATTGTTCCGCGCCATAAGATTGCCCACAAAGAGTTTCCAATGCACTTGCCATGCCCAGCTGCAGTGTAGACGATAAGACTCAAGCTACCGATCAAATTGCTTCACCGAAACTAAGACAGAATTAAATTGTTTCACTGAAACTAAGAGACATTAATTCTTCCATTAATATAAGATTTGTTATCATCACATATTTTTAGTATAGCTAAGTCTATTATCCTAAATTTAGTGAGTGGAGGAGGATACTCTGCAACTGGTTCATCAATCTATAGAGCTAATGTTTCCTCTCTTTTTTTCTCCTGAGACGGAGGAGGATCCAAGCTCCGTTATCTTATCCAAGCCTCTTCCAGCACATTTGCTGCAGGGGTGCCAATCGGCAGATCTAGTACGTATCAAGTATTTAACATGAGTTTGAATGTCAAGGTATAGGTTTGCATGCTTTGGGTTTCTCAAAAAATAAAAGAAAAAATAAAAAGCTGTAATTCCTTTTATTCGAAAGAAAGGTACGCTTAATATAGTCAATTCTCCTCAGGTGAGAACGAAGGGAGTCTAAGGAGCCAGCATTAGGGATGAGGCCATCCATCCTTAGAAGAAAATTGTACTGCAGATCAAAAAATTTGTTTAGTTTATCATTTCCCGTGGATTATATTATATTACTCTCCTTTTGGCAAATCCATCATCTCTACTTGGAGTGAACTCCAATTGCAAAAGACGACATCATTTTAATCTTCTTGCTCTACGTTTCTTCAGTTCTCTGTCAAAGCTTACGATTCATCATCTTTTTGCTCTACGTAATTTTTTGAGAAAAGATTACGTGAGGCCCAATCATTTTTCATTAAAGTAATGAAAGGAGATACCAAAACAGTATAGAAGGCTCTAAGGTCATCAACAAAAGAACTGATCAACAAGGAGGAAAAAGGGACAGAAAAAGATTCAAAAAGTTGAAGTTGGAGCAGAGACTGCCCTGGTCCAGTTCTTGATTGCAGAGTCCTCGGATTTCTCATGAAAACATAAGGCAAGGCGAGTAGTTAGGAGGGATCATGGAAGATTGCTAGACTTGCATTTCTACAAGTTTTTATGATATATAAAAAAAAATCACCTTTTAATTTGGTTTTGACATCACTAAAATTTTGAGATAGCTGATGGATGGTTTCTTACGTTTGTCTCTCACTTGTTTCTACCCACGCATCCTTTCCTCATCCCTTCTAATTGATGCGGACGATGGTACGGACAAGGATCGGAGGACGTACCAGGATGCCGTTGGCGAAGCGCATGAGGACGGTGGAGACGATGGCGTAGGCGGCGAGCTCTGTGGCGCCGAGGTGGCCGATGAACGCTTGGCTGATGACCGTCACGCCGAACGTTGAGAAGCGCGTGAAGATGGACGGCCCCGCCACCACCCACAGCTTCTTGTTCTCCACCCACAGCCTCCTGCTCAGCTTCTCCTCCTCCTCCGCCGCCGCCACCTCCCCCTTCCGCTCCTCATCGAGGAGCTTCGCCTTTAACTCGTTCGCCATCTCCCTCCCTCTCTGTCTCTCTCTCTCTCTCTCTCTTATCTCGAGGTTAGGGGAGGGTTTTTGTAGGGAGCGCCCGTAGCGAGCGAGCTTGTAAAATGACCAAAATGAGCAACGGCAACTACCACCGTCGTATAAGATATAGGGTTAGAAGGGGAATTTCGCTTTCTCGAGGGCTCACGGGGCTCGGGTTCGCCGGGCACCGGACCGTTTGGCTGTCCGACAAGCGGCATGAACGGAACGTGGTGCCTCAGGATTCACGCTCCCATCGGATGGTCAAGAGCAAGTGAGCAGCATGGCTGGGCCCCGCCAGGACAGGTGAGCGAATATCTGGATTCCATATCCTTTTAGCGATACTGTATCGCTTTTGCGCCTACGCAATGCATCTAATAATGCTTTCAGAATGATTGAACGTCTATCAATTATGGTAGACAAAACTTTTAGACCGCACGAATTTTTTTTTGTTGTTTTGGTGAGAGTGATAAGTTTATAGAACCATAAAAAAACAAGTACCACTGTTGGGTCCTGTACCTTGGGATTGTCTTAAAAATAATTCACATGATATTTTTTAGGAGAAAAATTCAAACGTCAAAACCAAACCGTGACGTAGTTTATGTCTTGCCTTCATCGTATTTCATAATTTTAATGATTTTTCATAAAACTTTTTAATTTTATGGTAAAAAAATTGTTGGAATTAAAGGAAAATAGATAGATAAATAAATTTTCTTTTTAGTAGGTCAAAAATCGTTGCTGCAATACCACTTATTAGTCTACCATGTTACGCCGGTATCTTTAAGTTGTATACTAACACTATAGAAAAAATGGTTATTCCTAACACCTAACTGCCGACGCTAGAAAGAAGCGTTGGCAATTTGGTCGGCGCGCCAAAATTTGCCGACGCTTCTAAATAACGTTGGAAGATACCGACGCTTTTCTGGAACTCCAGGCAGAAGCCTGATTTAGACAATGCTAAAAAGCGTCATCAGAAACCAAAAAGGCCGTCTTCTCCAAAGACGCCTTAGAAAACATCGTTAGAGGCCGATTCCCCCAGCACTTTAGAAAGCTTAGGCGGAAAATTTGCCAACGCTTATAAGCTTCAGTATAGGCTTTAAAAAGCACCGGAAAAGATAAATTTTTTTGTAGTGTAAGTTGAAAAACACCATGATGTATCTTAAATGGAAGAATTTACATTTGTGGAAGCTTTTTAGCTTGCAACATGCGCTGTTTAGTTTATAAACTAATAATGAACTAGGTTCTCCCTCTAATGATTATAAACTTAATTATAATAATCTAAACTAATATTATTTTTATGGAATACAAGATTTTTAAAATATTGCTGCCGATCCTAAATTGATGACATAGGCTTTTTTTCGCGGATTTGCAAGACAATAAACAAGGTTACGGAGGTCGTCTGATTGGCACCGATGGAACCCTCCAATTGTTAGGTTAGAGAGAATTTTTTTATTAAGAAATGAAGTAGAAACAAGAATTAGAAAAATAGAATATTATTCAACTAAGGTTTTTATGGCTCTTCTAGATTGTCTCTCGTGGATGATCTTTGGGTTGGTTTATAGCTGGGATCCTAAATTTTTTTAAGAATCTTGTCCCAGGAAACTTAGGATCACAATGTACCAATTGACGATGTGGCGTAACAATCTAAAGACGTATCATAATCTTCTTTGCAAATGGCGAAATTTTTGGTACCATGCCCGCTCCATGTGAACAGGCTAAGTTGATTCCGCCGTGAGGAGGTTTCGCTCGGCTCGATTTATTGAAGCATCAGTTTTGAAGGTCAGTTGCTTAGAGTTTGCTCATTCTAATTTTTAAGTTGGCTAGAAAAGTCTGACTAAAATATTTTGTTAGAATAAATGCAATCGTACCTTACCATCACGATAGTGAGATAAACATTAGGGCAAACATGGTTTGCGTTCCCACCGAGGACCGTGACTGCAGATAACTTTTACGTGCTTCTCCAAAATGCACGCCGGAAAGTGGATACTTATATTTCAGCAAACAGGAAAGTGGATACTTATACTACTCTTTGGGTGTGCGGTTGCTGAAGTGCAGTTTCCCCACTATCGTGTTGTGCTACTGCCACGACAAAGACCTGACGTGATTGTTATTTGCAACCAACTAAAAATTAAAAAAATCAATAAATCAACCTCACGTTTACTGTTTATTTTTTTTATATATACAAGAGCAGCTCATTCTAATTTAATATAAATACATCCTTTCGATTCAAAAATCATACTCCGCGAATATTGCCTGCACCTTTTTTTTTTTCTCCTTGCGGCGAGGCTGAATGTTGAATTCCCTCAAAACATCTTGCCTGCCTTTCTCTTGAGCGCTTAATCGGTTATACAAATGACTGTCTGCCAACAAAAGCAAGAGCAATAACACGACAGAATTATAGAAAAGGAGTATCCTAATTGGTCCGGACAATCTCTCCAAAATCCTTTTACCTTCTTATACACAAGCATTGTCTGAAAAATATTGCAGTCTTTCATTATCCGCTAGATATTACCGAGTAGAGAGCTTCCATGCATTCCACCTTTAGCTTTCATCTTATATAGAAGATGCCTTTTTATGCTATCTTAAGCTCCGTCTCTATAGGTGTCGTGATTGAATTCAGCAATCCTACGTAATGATGGAAAAATTCATAACGTGTCTGGTGCGATACTTTGAAGTGTATTTCGATATGCACGAGGGCTTATAAGCTTAAACGATAGTCTTATACTGGCTCTACAGTGGATCTGGTTGGACTCCAAGAGGTTCTAGAAGAGTGACCCCAAAAAAAAAAAAAAATTCTAGCACGTGATCCGACCATCCTGGAATGGCCGTGGACGAGACCTGCTCAAATCATGTGTTTCAGCTTTTAGGTTGACCGGGAGGGAAAAAGCCTACAGGCTCGCGGCTTTTGCGCGTCGGCCAGATGGCCCCGTCCGTCGGAACATAAAAATTTATAAGAACTAATCGAATCGCGTGCAGCGACCTAACACCCACCCCTCCGTGCAATAATTGGTGGCCCGGGACGAGGATAAGCATTACATAAAGTCAGCATGTGCGCGGTTTTACTCAATCTACTCGATAGTATTTTCATTATTAATATTTTAGTGATAAAAATCTATCCATCTTTGCTTTTTAGAAATTATACATAAAAAATACTACCATATTTCTACTTTATACATACATACATACATACATACATACATATATATATATATATATGTGTGTGTTTGTGTGGGTGCTTATTGATGGGAAAAAGTGGACCCACCAACGCACGTGACTGAGGAACCCAAATCCGACGACGTACGTGATCTCAATAGACATGGTCTCGGCAGCTATGGGCTTGGCGAGCATGAGCTCGACAAGCGCACCCTGACCGAGCAGAGCCCGCTCGACCTCGAGGCTAGAAAGAACCCAGTCAAAACCCATAGCCGACTCCACCGAAAATCAAGCTGATCTCTGAATCGAAATGGCTACCACGTTCTCCATATCCGGGATCGACCACCGCAATTTACGCCACGACAGTCGTCGAATTCAAATCCTTCCGTTCTCCACTAAGGGCCAGCTAATTCAAATTTCCAGGTCAATTGAGGTAACGTATTGCGGGTTCCCCGGAGGTAGCCGTCAGTCACCATCATCTCCCGAAGACAGCCTTCTACAACCGCCCGCGGTGGAAGCTCCCCTCTTTGGTCCGCGATTACCTCCGGGTCCCATTTCCAGCAACAACACCTATGACGTTTTTTTTTGGCATAGAAAGATTTCAAGTTCAATTTGGAATAATGATGTCACAAAACATATTTACCATAACGTGTTTGTCTAAGGCGAGCTCTTGCACTCTTTCAACATTATTGTGCTAATGAGTCCAAGAACATGAGTTCTAATCTTGAATTAACCTAATAGGCTTCTTTTTGGCTCTAGTTAGAGGAACTGCAACTAGGGTTTTCTAATCTAATTTTAGCAAGGGATCGAACATGTAGCACAATTTTCGGGCTTGGAGTATTTTATTGGTAGATCTTGCTAGCAGAATTGACGCATGGATCTTATTGGGACCATGTATTTCAACGGCTATTAATTAAGATCTTGTATCTACATAACTTTTACTTATTTTTCTAAGCAAATAATTGATTATATTTAGCATGGTAATCCCTCCACAACAAATGACAAATTTCTCGTGAATGCAGGGCTGTCACCGGGAAAAAAATTAAGGGTGCTAAAAAAAATGTGCGTCCAACAACATCATGTACGAGTTGTTTGTCACCGATGGGCCCACCCTAAGCTGGATTAAGGAAACGGGCCCCACCGATTTGGGTGGCAATTTTACGTGCTCCACACGTGTGAGACGTGTGCTAGTGCCTAGCACGTGAAAGTATTATTGTGAAATTGCCTGGGTCACGTGTGTGAATTTAAAATACTAAATTTTAATTAAATTAAAACAGTTGGCGATCTGGTCCTATTGTCTGCGAAGCGCCGGGTCTCTCCGTCCGAAGGCTGGGTGGGTAGGTGGCAGCTACCACGTGAAGATTCTATTCAAGTCTTCAAGACACGAGGCGACTTAAAAATTTCCTACTTTCTTAAAATGTTGAGTGATGTTTCCAAAATTGATGTATCAGAATCTTGTTTAATATAATAAATTTTAAATTAATAATGATTATATTACTGGTTCTTATGCATTTTGAAACCGACCAATGCTGGAATCATGAACCAAATAATGAAAGCTTGTCATCTATCTGTGGGTTGATTATCTGAAGCTTGCCAATACGATCATCCACTCTGAGGACGCGTGGAGAGTCCTCTGCGTCTCAAATCCTCTCCATAGATAGCAACAACTTGGCTGTATCACTAGCTGTTTCTTAACAAATGCGATATTCGGGCAAATCCCGCTACCGAAAAATGCGGATGAAATTTATGAGCGTGGTTTGTTGCCTTATCAACCAATAGATCTCCCTCAACCTACTCGCAGATGGGTTTCCACCCTTACCTATATATTATATTTTTGGGGGCTCTTCAAGTAAGTTCTCGGTCGATTTTTTTGTGTTGCCTCTATGCTCCTCTCAAGCCTCCTTTTGTTTCTTGAGAGTTATATCTAACTTAAGCATCGGAGGATTTTTCGTCGATCAAGCTCTCGTGGGCGAACTTCTTTATTTTTTATTGTTTCAAGTCGGAACCAACATTGAAGTACTGCCTGAAACCTTTTCGTCGCCATCTAGTTCCACTAGGGCATCACCCTGGAGGTGTGCAATGATCCCATCTGATCTCTCCAATCCGAATGGCAAACAAGCCGGAAACTCCAGTCACCACCAACTTGGCACTTGGGTCGGACTGATTTTTGGCAGCAACAGATTAATGCGAGAGAAAAGGTCTTGATCTTGTTTCTAAAGGTCTAATCAATGGAGTAGATAGCATATAGCCATAAAATCATGGAGAACTCACGCAACCACAACAACCTCCCAATAGGACGTAGCCATGAACTTCAACGGGTCCTTACAGAGCCCTTGGAGGGCTTCTCCTTGGCAGGAGCTATAGCCAAACCTATCTATCACCACTAAACAGTTCTATCTGCTTATGTAGTAGGTTCAAGATGCTTACTGTCACTATCCAGAACTTGCAACGGCAGCAACTGGGACTGCAACAACTACCACAATAGACTCGTGCCTCAGAAGTTCAGGAGGATCCAATGTAGCTGAGTCATTATTCCCATCCTCGAAGTCCATGACGGCTTGACACAACCATTATTCTTTCCTACAAAGTATAGGGCGAGGGAGGCAGTGTCGGTCCGTGATTTCGCAGTCTTGGGAGGGATTGGCACTAGGACATTCATCCCACCATCGTTCTTAGACGATCTCGAGGAGGGAGTCGACCTTGACCGTAGGTTCGAGGAGATGGATCAACGTCTCAAGACCTTAAGAGGCTACAATGTCGAGCTCAAGGACGAAGTTGATTTCACAACTAATCCTTTGTTCTTGGCTAAGATCATGGAGGAACCTCTTCCTCATTGGTTCAAGATACCCTAGCTGAATGTCTACGATGGGAGTACCGATCTCTTGGATCATTTGGGAAGCTTCAAAGCCTTCATGATGCTCCAAGAAGCCACCAATGTAGTGTTTTGCCGAGCTTTCCTAGCTACTCTCATAAGAGGCAACCCAGTCAGCTGCAAGTGGCGCTTTTCCTCGCCACGAATAGGTTTCAGGTTCCATTTGAAATAATGACATCACCAACATTTGTTTGGTTGAACGTACCTAAGTCTAAGACAAGGTCTTATATTCTTTTGACATTATTGAGCTAATGAGTCCAAGATCATGAACTTGCATGCTTTTTTTGATATTATTAAGCTAATCTTGAATTAACCTAACCAGGCTTCTTTTTGGCACAAACTAGAGGATAGGTGGCGATGCAACTCGGGCTTCCCAATTCACTTCCATCAAAGGATCGACTATATTTTACAATTTCCGGCCTTGGAGTATTTTATTGGTAGATCTTACTAGCTTTAAATTTCCAAGATACGGTCTCCACACACATCTCAAACGTGTGCAAGTGAAAGCTGTACTGTCAACTTTCCAAGATCATATATCTGAATTTAAAATACTAAATTTTAAATAAATTCAAACATAGCTGCATTAATCGCCACCGAAATGTTTAATTAAATTAAAAAATGCGGAGTGCGGACCCTCTCAATCCCGAGGCTTGGTGAGTAGGTGGCTAGGGTGACACGTTCACACCCATCCAGGCTAGGCACACGGCTACCATGTGAAAACTCGGGCCACCGTCATTAGTTGGATTCATAAACAGGAAGACTCACAAAGATTCTCTACTTCCAGATATCTGGCAGTATGCTAAAGAGTGCACTACTTTTAAAGCAAGTTATATTTACTACGAGTTGAATAGAGCTGCAAACTGAATTGCTTTCTTCGTAGCTGATTACTCGATGTTGACGGTTGGTGCAGTTTTGTCGTCCACTTTTTTAAGATATTTTGTTTGCAGATTTTTTTTTGGATATACTCATACTAAATATATGCGATACGTCTGTCTTAGAAAAAAAAAAGTTCATGGCAACCGACACATCGTCCAAGTCCACAGGGCGATTAGGATCAAAATGTAATGATTTCAGTTTTTTTTAGATAGTGATAATTAGTAAAATCTTGAATGATATTTCTAGAATTGATATATCAAAATCTTGATTAATATAATAAATTTTAAATTAACCATCATAATATTATTGGTTCATGTCGAACAAGATAAAAAAAAAGAAACTAATATTCCTTTTCTTCTCGAGTCCATATAAAAGATTGTCCTCCCTTTAGCTAACTCCTGTGAAGCTTCTTGGTTAGAATGACTGATCTAATCATGCATTTTTTTGGTACATTGAATTAATCATGTTTACCATGACGTCATGTATAATAATGCATTTCTGTTGGATTTTTTTTGCTTATTTTTTTATTTTAGAGTTAAATTTATTCAAATTCTCTCTAAGCTAGTTATTTATTTAATTAATTTGCTGTCATCTTTGTCCCTTTTTTTGGGATAAAAAATGGCATTTCATATAGCTCTTATATGGGTACAGCCTGCCGAGTCAGAGAAAATAAAATGATATAATGAAGAAAGAAGCTCAGTGGCACAAATCCGGATAAACTCTCGAGAGCCTTATCTCTTTATTGTCTCCATATGAAACCTAAAATGCATAGAAATAAAGATGGAAAGAGACCGATGAATTAACTAATTGGATAAAATTAATGGTTCTATGTAAAATAACATTTTTACCATGCTTTCTATATAATATTACTATCATAATGGCACATCAACTGTCCCAATCTTGGATATGAGCGGTAGAGCTTATAATGCCACACATGGCATGTATGGAAGCTTCTTTCATGAACTAAACGGCCATGTGAAGCTTGTGGAAAGGCATGGGTAGACTTGGTCTCCTTCCACTTGTAGGAACCATCATTCATGCCCTACAAGGTGCTTGGATCGCCCAATAATTGCTTTGAGATTTGTGCATGGTGCAATCAAACGATCAATGGTGTGAAAGAAGATGAATCATTCTCTTGTGAGGATGGTAAAACCCAAACCCAAATTAATCCTCCTCCTAGTTGTATGAATGGCTTAAAATTAAGTGTTTTTATTTATAGAGATTGGAAAGCATTTAGGGGTTTTAAAGGAGAGTTACCAAAAAGTGTAGTCCAAAACTTATTATAGGTCTTATCTACCCAAAGAAAAAACAAAGTGGCTTATGATGCCTAAATTTTGTTTTGCATGTTTAATTGATTATAAAAAAGTGGCATATTTTAAAGTGGCTCATATTTAGTTGAACATTTTTTTTTTGAAAAAGTTGTATCAAATACTTGTTATGCTCTTAATAAAAAAAGAATTTTATCCCATTTTCTCTTTTTTTTAAAAAATTCTTCAATTTCTAATCAATAAAAATTGGACTTTTTCGTATCCTATATAAATTTATTTTTACAAAATATTTAAATATTTTTATAAAAAATATTTTATATTTTTTAAAAATTTAACTAAATATAAGATATTTTTTATTTTTTGTCGTTTTTTCTCCTTTTCTCTATAGGAGATATTTTCTTTTCTTTGTAAGCTTTGCTTTCTCTTAGTTTGGTAGGATGTACTTAAGTTAGATATATATATATTACCTTATTTACCAAAAAAATTGAACGAATCTCAAAATAACATTTAGCTTATTCACGTGTGGTGGGATCAAGAAGTGCATGCATGGGAAAACCATGTGACTATTTTCTTCTCTTTTTTAACGTGCAGGTTGCAAGGTGCATTCGTTTCGGGCTCCAATTCCGATTGCGTGAGGGCGATGCTAAAACTTTTTCCATTATATCTTAATAGATGAAAAGCTGCCCCCAGTGTATTTATTCAAGATAAAATAATAACAAAACTGCACCCGGTGTTGGAAAAATAGACATATAAATAAAATAATGTTATGTGACCCCAAAAAAACCAAAAAGTTCACATCTAAGTTCCCAAGTTGAATAAAAAGAAGTTTTTTTTCTTAGGAAGAGAGAAGGGGAACCTTACCTGTGTAGCAATCTTCACTGAATCCATAGCCTCTTCAGAGGAGAGTGTTTGATAAAGTAGAATATTTTTTACTTATATTTTTTCCATCTATGACAGGAGCTCTGTGAATACGTCACATCAATATTATCTAATAAATTAGGTGGAAGGTATCTGATTTTTACATTTAATTGGCGTCCGCGTTTAAATCACTTCGGTGAATTCAAAGGTGGTAAAGAAGTTTCAGCCATTGCCGCTACAAACAAAAAAAGTGTGCACGTCAGTAGATGGACGTACAATTTTTTTTAATTTCTTGCTGCCATGTTGCACTATTTTACAGGCTTTTGATAAAGAGTAGAACGTTTTGGCTTCGCTTACCACATTTATGGCCGATTGGACAGCAGACTGCCATTTAAAATGGCTGACGTATGATCCAAGCCATTAATATTCACCTTGTCCGTCCCACAACAATGGCAGGTTTGGATTTAATTATATTTCCTACTTAATGATTGACCTCGACCGTACGCTCGATCAGGACACCAAAACAATAAACTTTTCTTTTTTTTTTGGGTCTCCGAAAGCATGCGTCCTCCGCCTCTACCGTCACGTCTCTCATGCAAGCTCACATTTTTTGACTTCGAGCATCGACTTAGACATCCTACCTAATTCCCTGTGAACTCATTTTGGCATAATGATTGAGGGCCTCTTCAGGGATAAATGGTAATTAAACTCCATCCATCGAGCACTCATTTCAGTACACCGCATGGACGAGCCGTGTGAAGAATAATTTTTCTTATTTAGGCACCTACCATAAGCAATCATTTCACCATGCTCGAGCTAAAGCCATGGATACGGACATCATGGTTAATTTACTCCCTCCCTCGTAGAACAGGCTTTATCCAACCCACAGCAAATTCAAGACAGATATAATTAATGTTAAAATATATTTTTAATTCGATTCAAAAATATATAACTCTTTCCAAATTCTATGCATGAAACAACGAGGTGTGTTTGAACGGAGACCCGCTGGGAGATCTCCATTTTGGGTAATGGCCGGGTGATCGTGAGAGGCGGATTTGGCCAGTAATTTCGAGTAAGACTGTAGACTCGCTGTAGTTTGGGTGTGAGATTCAAAGATATATTAAAATAGGTTAAGATCGTTTACAAGGAGACAACGAGAGCAATTGGGCTTACAGAGTCAACAACTCCCGCAGAACAAATCTTGGATCCTGAGACGAACTCTTAGTCTCTTACGAAACAGATTACGTATGATCTTTTTAAAAAGACATTTTTATCGCATTGTGCATTATGAGACATTAAAGAATCAAAATTTAATATATAATATGTGAACTTTTACGGATATCATCTTTCCTCTCAATTTTTTTGAGAGCAATAAAGGAAGAACACGTGATATATATTATTTTTTTTTGTATTATGGTTGCACCACACATTGTAGTGGCCTACTTCATTGGGCTAATGGGCCGGTCTGAAGAGGTCAAGCCCATCTATCTATCGATCGCATTCGATCGGCCGATTTTTGGGGAGGTGGAGAAGAAGATTCCAACCTCCCTAATTGCATCAGAATGCTGGAGTTTCAAGGTGATCCAAAGACGGATCTCGCCTATACATGTTCTTCTCCTTCTCTGATAAATCCATCGTAAATTACTCAAAGGAAGTCGCCAATTCCAAGCTCTTCCTCCGAGTTCTCTGTCGGGGGCCACCGCGGCTGCCACCTACTACCGGCGGAAAGGGATGGGAGGAAGAGAAAGGCAGAGCTCTTTATTCTTTTCCAGCTTGCATAAGAAAAAAAAATAAAAATTCCGTATGCAGAATCCTAGGCGAAGTCCGACCTCTGCCGCTAGCTGATCCATATATATTTTGTCTGCTTTCAATCGGAAAGAACACCGTTCCTGACCAAAATTTCATGCCCCAATGCTAGGCCCAACCACCTCATACCTCCTTTTTTAAGCTCCAATTTCAAAGGAAGCACCCTTAATTTCCTCCCCTGCACAAAAAAAAAAATTACCGACTCTTATTTGCCGACGCTTATTCCAAGCATCGGCAAAAAATTTCCCCCCGTCAATAATTGCCAACGCTTTTTAAAAGCGTCATCGAAGTTAATATGTAATTGACGACACTTTTAATGGCGCTTTCTAGACAAAAAACTATCTCATTTTAGTCCCACATCGACGGATCTGAAAAAAAAACTGTTTATATAACACTGAAGCTGGTGGCGGGTAGGCGAGCGGCGGTCCGTCGGCGGGCAGCGTCCTCCGGGGGACCTGCACTGAAGCTGGTGGCCGGGCTTGCCGGCGCCGGCCCTTCGATGCTTAAGTCAGAGGGGAGGCAGAGATATCATCTGTGGGATACAAAATGTTGCTTTTTAGGCAGAAGCCAGAGGGAGAGAGAGTGTCCCCCTTCCCCCTCCGGGGAATTTCCCTTTTATAGAGGGGGAGGGGTTTACCTGCGAGGTGACTGGACGGGTGTACTATTGCATAATGAGGCGTGGGCGGAAATTAATGCCCGACCAGGTGAATTCCGTAGAAGAGTAGACTGAAGCTT